>CM041777.1:263795293-264023382 GCA_023374045.1 Limonium bicolor | reverse complement strand
TTTGATCATCGATGATTTGGTTGCTACGGGGGGAACCCTCTCTGCTGCTATCAGGCTTCTAGGTCTGTATAATTCCTCAGTTATAATGTGCGACAACTTTAACAATAAGAGGCCCATTATGTATTATTTAATCCTTACCCGGGACTTTACAACTGAATCTGTCTATTCTTAAATACTAACATACAATATAAATGTTACTCTCTGTAACCAAATACTGACCCCTATTACATAACACATAAGGTACATATGTATCGTACACTCCCCTTGAAGTTTACATTTAAGTAAACTTTACAAAACGAGATAACACATCTCCACTGAACACGTTTCTGTTTGACCAAAAGAAAATCTTTTCCATCCAAAGTCTTAGTAAGGACATTGCTAACTGCTGTTGTGATGGAACAAACTAAACTGCAATGACACCTTCTTGTATTTTCTGTCGCACGTAATGGAAATCCACTTTGATGTGCTTAGTCCTTTCATGGAATACGAGATTCCTGACTATATATACCGTTGATTGACTATCCAACTTTAAAGGTATAGGAAGAATGTCTTCCACATCAAGGTCATATAGAACTCTGGACAACCAGCTCAGTGCAGCTGTTGCTTGTCGCATAGACCTGTACTCTACTTTTGTAGAGGACAGCGCAATGTTTCCTTGTTTTTTACCTTCCATGACAATGGTGATCCTCCAAGTTCCATATAATAGTTGCCAGGTGTTAGGAGTTTGGACATCAAGCCCAATCTTCATTACAATATGCAGTTAAACGGAAATCAGACCTTTTATTAAAGAATAAGCCATTACCTGTAGTTCCTTTTTTATATCTAAGTGTATCTAGAGTTACTTCCAATGTAGATCATAGGGCTGTTGTAGGAATTGGCTAAGATATTGTATGGTGAAACAGAGATGTGGGTGTGTGTGTGCAAGAAAACTTATTTTCCATATGAGTTTTCTATACAGTAAAGGTTCAGACAAGGGGTTTCCAGCTTCTTTTAGCAACTTTGTGTTCAGTTTTGAAAGACTAATTGTTGTCTTACCTACATGGCAATTAAGCTCTTGTACTAGATTTTCTGCATATGTTTTATGTACTACTATCATCCCATCAGAAGTGGGAATGAACTACGGACCAAGAAAATTACTAAGCTAGCCTAAGTCTTTAATTTAAATTCCTCTATTGTTGCACTATCATTTCCTATTTGGAGAATGTCATCCACATACTACAAGGAAAATATATATATTTATTTTGTCTTTTCCAAATAAAAATGAATACTCATTAAGGGAGAACCCATGACGAGAAAGAAAGACATTCAACCTTTCATGCCATTGTCGTGAGGTTTCTTTCAAACCATAAAGGGATTTCTTAAGTTTGCAGACTTGATTCTCATTCTTTCTTGTATAGCCAGGGGGTAAAGCCACGTAAACTTCTTCATTCAATTCCCCATGTAAAAATGCATTGATGTCCAATTGGCTAATTTTTCAGTTTCTTTTACAAGCTATAGCTACAAGGGCTCTAATGGTTGCAAACTTTACTACATGAGAAAAGGTCTCTAAGTTGTGAATCTCATACCGTTGGGTGTAACCTTTCACTACCAACCTAGCCTTATATCTCTCAAGGAGTCAAGAGTACAATCAGCTCTATATTTTAACTTATAAACCCACTTGCAACAAATAACTTTCTTTACTCTAGACAATTCTACTATTTCCTAAGTTTTATTTCTTTCTAAAACGTTAAATTCCTCTATCACGGCTTGAGCCCAGTTGTTGTTTCTTACAACTTCATTATAATTAAAAGGCTCTATTTCCTTTGAAGCAGAACTAGCAGCATCGAGCATTACACTGGTTTGTAGGCAACCAGAAAAATCATCAAATAAATTTATAGTTCTCCGTGGTTTAATTAATGAATAGAGAAAATGGTCATCTACACACAAATTTGTAGAATCATGAAGAAACTAATTATGAGATGTGGTGTAGGAGGCATAATTTAGCCTTTCAAATATAATTTCAGAGAATGGGTCCATAAACTTAGCTGCTTGTATTTCTGAAGTTTCATGGTCCTTTCTTGCACTACCCACCACATAATTTTGGAGGTATCTTGGTGATTCTTTATTGCGGGTGGCTCTCCTTGTGAAATATGGATGGACAACAAATGGATCAGGTTATGTTATTCTGTGTTATTCTTGAACTTCTATGTGCTCAAACCTTTGATCTTCTCTCTGGGCTTATGTATGCTCCTCTCTTTGTTGTGTAGAATCCTCAAAATAAAAATTACTCAAGGGTGCCAAATAAGGATTAGTAGGGAAAATGAGATGTTCATTGCTCAGGTTGAAATTGAAAGATAATTTGCTTTCAAGAGATGTGACAGTTTTATTTTGTTTGTCCAATTTGGATCGAAAGGAAAAATGTTTTCATAGAACTTCACATCTTTATTTAGTAAAATCCTATCATTCTCCAAGTCATACAACTTATATCCTTTTTTGTTTGGGGGCATAACCCAAGAAAGTCCCCTTAACACACCTTGAAGCAAACTTATCATTAAGCTCCTGATTGAGATTTGCATAAGATAGGCTTCCAAAACATTTTAATTCTTCATACTTGAGTAGAGAGTTGAATATAATGAATACTGTTCAAAGGCATTCTATTAAAGAGGTGTACAGCTGCAAGAATGCTATCCCCCAAAACTTAAGAGGTAAAGATGAATGGAACATTAGACTCCTAGCTGTCTCAAGAATATGTCGATGTTTTCTTTCCACAACTCCATTTTGTTGTGGGGTGTGGAAGCATGTATGCTGATGAATTATTCCCTTAGATCTTGAGAATTCAAATGTTGTTTTGAACTCCCTAACTCATATGTATTTTTAGTTTTGATGCTTTTAATGTCCTTCCCAAACTGTTTGTTGATCATGCTTAAGAAGTCAATTATATGCCTAAAAGCCTCTGATTTTGTTCTAAGCAACTGAACCCAGGTTGCTCTGGACTTATCATCAACAAAAGTAAAAAATAACTAAACCATCTTGTGTTTTCTTTTTGTGTGGTCCCCACGTATCTATGTGGATAAGATAAAAAACTTCATTAATTGTTTTACTTTTCTTGGGGAATGAGGTTCTATGACTCTTTGCTCTACAGCAGGATTCACAAAGAAACTGTCATTTTCATAAATGTTTCTCAACTAAATTCAACTGTTCCAATTTGTTTACAGGTAAATGTCTAAGTCTGTGATGCCACAAACTCATAATATCCTTGCAATTAAAGGCTGAAGCCATATTGTTTGCAATACAAGTAAAAACTACACTACTTTCAGAATCTTGTTTACAATTGCTATCTAACAAGATAAATTCCTGAGACTTGCTTCCCTATCTGATGCTCGAGTGAATACTTAGAGTCCTGAAATGAGCAACAAGTTTCATCAAAGACTATTTTTCCCGATAGATCTTGTGATAATTTAGCCACAAAAATACGATTGAATCTAAAACTAGGCAAATACAATACATCAGGCAATGTTATAAACTCAATGAGTTTAACTCTCCTAACTATCTCTACAGTTTGTGGGTGACCATCATACATTTTCATAGTATGGGCACAATCTAACTTTCTATAATCTATAAACAACCTTAAATCACAACATATGTGTTGGGAAGCACCTGAATCAATTACCCAATCCAAAGAGGATCTATCACCAGAAATATCAATGTTCAAGCACAAACAATTGCAGACAAGAATCTTAGGTTTAAAACTAGATGATTAGAGAGGGCTACCGACAAAACAGTAGTTGCTATGAGTGGGAGCATCACTCTTTAGTTCTGCCCCTTCATCATATGTGCAAGGATCCTATTAACCTCCTTAATGTTATACCATTTTGCCATTTTTTCTTGTTTTCTCCCCTAATTCTTTCCTAATTCTCAGATGCTCCATTGTTGGAGTGATCTCGTACACTTGCGAGGAGGGTGTTCTTCCTTTCCTTAGGAAGTCTCGGATATCATGCTTTTCGAACCACTTCACCTCGGTGTGCCCGTTCTTTTGACAATGGGTACATAAAAGTGTATTGTGTTTAGGGTTTCTACCCTAATTCTAGAGACTGTAAGATCTTTTCCCTCTGAAATCTGCAGCGAAAGACATAGAGGTCTCTTCCAGCCTCACACCCATGGTCACTCCTTTTTGTCGCTCCGCTTGCACCAACAGGGAATGAATTTGTTGACTCGACAGAAGCGAAGACATCATCAGCACATTCTCCCGGACTTGCTCGTATTTAGGGTTTACCGCCATTAAAAATTTTATAGTTCGTCTACGTTCCATATACTACTTGAATTCATTGTTGCCAGGTCACGTGCAACAGGAGGCGTATCCACTGAATCAATTTGGTCCCAAATGGCCTTCACTCTGGTAAAATACACGCATACACTGTCTTCTCATTGCTTGATTTTCGCAAGCTCTTGTTCCAGGGCATACAATCTGGCTGCGTTTCTTTCTTCGAATCTGGAGCAGAGTTTTGCCCAAATCGATTATGAAGTTGGGAGGAAGACGATGTTGTCTGCTATATCCCTTTCTAGCGCCGTGAGAAGCCAGGATATGACCATATGATCCACGGCTTTCCATTCCATTTCCTTCGACACGGGAAGTGAATCTTTCCTCAGGCTTCCGTCGATGAACACCATTTTGTTCTTCGTGGAGAGAGCAATTGTCATATTTCTCTTCTACACAGTGAATTCTTTTCCATCAAATGTTGATGTTGTTAAAAGCATCCCAGGGTGGTATGAATTGAGGAGAAACAGGGGATCCTTTCTGCTGCTCGCTAAATTCGAATGTTGCTTTAGATCATCACTAGTTTCAGTGTCGCCAACTTTCATCTTCCCGTGATCTCTCTCCACATGGACTTCAGTGTCATTCGCCATGGTTCGTGAAGTTGGCAACCGAAAATACAAACGATTAAGGGGAAAAGATTAGGGAAAGGGAAAAACGAAACGGTAAAAGAGAAAGAAAAGCTAGAACTCTAATACCATGTTAAGGTTATTGAGGGCTGAGCATAGAAAGAAAACGAGAGCAAGGAAGGAGTCAGAGGAAACCATTATGTATTATTTCAATCCTTACTTGGGACTTTACAACTGAATATGTCTATTTACCCTTATGTAATCAAATACTGACCCCTATTACATAACACATAAAGTACATATAACATGTGTATCGTAACATACCCGGTTTAAAAAAACCAACAATAAGAAGTGATTTTTATCTTTGACTCAACCTTGGTATTTCTTTAGGCCTCGTTCTATTCAAATTACCAACATTTAAGATTCAGCTATATGTGGTTAGTGAGTTATTCACTTGTGTTTGTCCACAACGTCTAAGCACAGTAAGTGCAGCTTTAACATAAAGCTAGATGTAGTTAACTAATGTGAGTTGGTCATGTGTATCATAGTTACAGATAAGGTCTATTAGAATAAGACACATGTCTTGCACATTTTTAAAAAGCCAGATTAATTGCCTACTCACCGTTATTGAACAGAACCATATATTGGCATGTATTATAGAGTTAGATATTAGTGAAACCTAATAATTGAATTGGACAAATAACAAACTAACAAGTGACTAGATGTAGAGTAGATTATCTAAAAGCCACTAAAAGCTTCAATAAACTTATATCAAACAACACCTAAATGACTCAACCTCAACATTAAGGGGTCGTTTGCTGAAGGCGAAGATTGATTTGTTCAAATGTACTCATAGTTAAGATTATCTAACCACTCATATATTATTATTTGTGTTTTGGGTAGGGCCAAGATATATAAATACTCCAATAAACCATTACCATGTATCACCTAAATCTAGAAAAAAATAAAATGCGGCTACCAAACATAACCTAAACTAGTAAATTCAAGTGCAAGCCCAGACCAGTATCAAGAGGGTCTTGCGTCATTACGACTCCCTTTTCTAGAATAGAATATTCCGTTATTTTATAAGTGAGTTTCAGTGTAACTAGTAAGGGTAGAAGAGTAATAAATGGCTAATTTTCAAATAAAGAGAAAGAGAATGAGATTACACATACTTTAACTTGATTCATCACGCCACTCTACGGATTGAACAATCTTTAACCAGTGATCAGTGGTCATTGGCCGCTAACCGGCAACTGGACTATTGACTAATAACCGGAGAATGTTAATCATGACTGACAATCATCTTTAGCCAATAATCTATTAACTCTTCCTCTACACAAACAAACAAATAAGACTTCTTTTTCACTCTTCTTATTCTCTTTCTCTGCATTCCTTAATCAAAACAAACGCACCCTAGAAATGTTACACTAAAAAAATCATAAATCCGAGTTGTAAAGATGTGCATAATCGAGACCATATGAAGGAAAACTGTGAGCAAAGCAAATAGCTAATCGTTTTGGAGAATGGACAACTATTAGTAGTTCTAGGGTGATCAATCGGTTATTTAGGTTAACCGAAAACCAAATTTTATAAAATTATTTTCGACTAATTTTGTTATAACCAAATTTTAATATGAAACCAAAATAACCGTAACTGAATTAATTTGTTTTTTAAGTGAATAATTGAAAACCAAATTTTCATTATTCGCTTTTCAGTAAACCAAAATTACCAAATTTATATATATATATATATATAACCGAGTTAACCAAATTTATAATTTAATTTCTGGTTAATCATTTTAATCGAATTAACCAAACGATCTTAGAAACTTTCTTAAAAACTCCAATGTTGCTCTTGCCTACAAAAATTAATTAAGTTAGCATCATCTAGAAGTGAAAATTCAATACAACAATATGCATCATACATCACCATGATCTAGAAAATACAAAGTAATTACTCCCTCAATCAAACAAAATATGTAAAGAGAGAGTTAGAGTATGAGTATGACATCCATACCATAAGCATGTAATCTAAAAGGAATATGAAAAAGATTGTTGGCATCTAATCCTGATTAGTACATGACCTTGCAACCACAAATAAGCCACCCAATAAGATAAGAATTATAAAACATACTCAACTAGACACCAATGAAGATCATTATTTAAAATAACAAGGAAGCGTCTATAATATTTTATAGTGACAATTTGTGATCTACTTACTTTAAAAACAAGAAATGAAGATTAATTTGACATACTTAATCAAAAACAAAATTGAATAGTTAAAGAGTTAAAATGAGAAGATAGATCAGCCAAAAACAACAATTGATTACGTGGGTACCCGTTTCACCCAGGTACCGACCCGCTAAACCAGGTGAAAAACCTGCAAAAAAATAGGTAAAAAACGGTGACGGATGAAACGGGTGCGGGTCGGGTGACTGGTGGACATTTTCCACCTATCACCTGACCCGTTCTCCTAGCTCTACCTGTATATATAATATATATTATTATATTGTTAAGCTGTTAAATGTTATTCATTCTCCTTCACTCACGGTAATATTGCAACCCTAACTAGTGAACAAGAAACATTCATGCTTTGTGCGGCTGTGTTATTCTTCATTCTCATCACTCTCGGATATTTCACAACCCTAACATACATGCTCTGCGCAGTTTTTAATTCTCTTCACTGAAGGTAATTGCAACTCTAACTGGTGAACATGGAACATAAATGCTTCACACCTCTATTTTTTCTCTTCACTGAAAGTAATTTTGCAACCCTAATTGGCGAACATGGAACATACATGCTCCGCGTCTCTATTTTATCTTTTCACTTTCGGTAATTTTGCAACCTTGTCTTGATAGCAAGGAACTTACATGCTCTGTGAAGTTCATTCTCTTCACAGAAGGTAATTGCACAATCCTAGTCGGCGAACATGGAACATACATGTTTTGCGTCTCTATTTTCTCTCTTCACTTATAGTAATTTTGTAACCCTAACCGGTGAACATGGAACATACATGCTCTACACCTCTATTTTCTCTCCACTCACAATACTTTGAAAACCTAACTAGCGAACAAGGAAAAGGAAAAATAAATGGGAAAACGGGTGACAAGTCAAGTACGGGCGGAGCGGGTGCAATCGGGTTACAGGTGCGGGTGATGGTCCGCTCGACCTAAACCCGGCCCTTTACCATCTCTAAAAATAAGCCAAAATATAATACAATTACTCAATTTAACTAAGCTATTGAGGAGTAACTGGTAAGGCTTGCCTAGTCAAGAATCGGGGCCTCATCTACTTGCTTTCGTTTTCTCTCCTCGGATCACTCGTGTCCTTCCTCAATAGAATGACCGTCTTGATGAGTTTTGGGCCTTATGTTAATCTTTAAAATAGATCTCTTATAAAATTAAATTATCTAAAGATAAAAAATTACTAAACTAAAATATGTAAAGTAAAACCTTCATAACTTTCAATTTAAAATAAATTTAAATATTTTAAATCTAAAAGGAATAAATAAAAATATTGGGCTCCAGATATAGGGGTCCTATTGCCTGCTTAGTGGCACTTTGTATGAGAATCCCTTTAAGTCCATCGTCAAGACGCTTAGGCAATCCAGAGCAAGAGCCGGGTGCTTCAAGCTCCTTGAAATTATTCCCCGACGGTGGGGGTGAAAAAGGGCTAGAAGTTTCATCATCGCCATCGCTTCCTTGGTTAGACTTTCACCCTATACTTTTAGTCGATTCTTGTGGACGGGTGGAGGTTGACGACGACAATTCCTGACCAAACGTGAGGAGCATCGTGGTGAAAAGATGCGGCTGCAGGAGGGCCACAACGATTATGATGCGATGGAATCAACTAGAAAGTCAGTGCCTAGATGCTGGATGGGGAAAGAAGGTTTAGGACTCTGCACGGTTTGTGATGGGATGGGCGTGCAAAGATGATGCCTGGAATCTTTTCCCTGCAATGTGTAACCGGTGGTGGGAATTGTCGTTCTTGAAGCAGGTTTGGACTGTAGCGGCTCTTTGGGGTCATCAGGATGCAGAGGAGTGCATCACAGCCTGGCACGTGGAGGAACACTGGTTTTGTCTGTGAATGCCCATATCTTTATGAGTTGTAGTTTTCTCTTAATTAGTCCTTTTTTCTCTATTCTATCTTTGGGCTTATCTCCCTTGGTATAATAACTGGCATGCTATTATGCTACTGAGGGCATCCACAATAGTTATGGGTTTCTTAACATATTCCTATGTGCCATGTCATCAGAAAATATTATTTTAATTGTATAAGCAACTTCACCTATTTATTCATGCTACAATAAGGGAGTTTCTTAACTTTCTCACCCCTCCCATCTTTTTCTCTCCTCTCTCTGGTAAAAGCAAAAGAAAATTGTAAATATTTATTTTTGTCAGTGATGCAGGGATACAACCAATCATAATTACTCTCCGTACGTTCCTTAAATAAGCAACGAGGAAAGAGAAGGTGGGTGGATTCCACACCACTGCAGATCATTTTTTCATTTCTTACTGACACTCTTGGGTGGAATCCACTCCACTGTGGATGCCCTGACGTAACATCCTGTGGGGATTAGATCGTAGATAGTAGTTTCGGTTGTTAGCGTATACCTTTGGTCAGGTCTGTAGGAAATTGATCTGAATTCTTCTTTGGCCGTATGATTAATCCATGTGTGGATAGTGGATTTAAAAAAAGTTATATACAAATTATCTAGAATGGTTAAAATTTTCCATATCATAATCAATATCTACCCTTTTCCATTAATAATGCGAGTGATTGGATCAGTTGACAAAAAATCAATTTTCATTTATAACCAAATTAAAGTAACTGTATAGTCATCCAAAATAGTTCGTTTCAATATATATATCAAATCTATTTGTGGGTCTATCTAGTCGTAGTGGGCTATATATGAATATCTAGCAGCGAACAAATCATTTATGGTTTTCAGTTTTGATATTCCGAATCTCAAAGCAAGTACATGCAGCATTGATTGATTCCATTGAATATGCCTCTTGTTGAATGATCGCTACATATCCATTCCCAACAGTTCGAGGAGGTCAAGTGGCGATTCCCCGCTAGAAAAGGACAAGTAATTGGTGCTACTCAGAAGGGCCCACCCTCTCCTTGAGGCTTCCACCCGTTTGCTTGATAAAGACTGGAATGAATGGAAGGGCTTCCCGAAGGAGAGGACCCCATTGAATTCGTTTTCTTTGTTGTTGTAAACCCTGCATCATTTAAACTATATCCGGAATTTTCAAGGACACAGTCACACAGATCCCATGAGGCCCACACCTTATAACTTTTCAATAATTAAAAAAAATAATTTTATAAAATATAGTATATAAAAAATAAAATTGCGTAAAATGCTAAAAGTTGTAGAAATCTAGTGGTAGAAATATGCATGTATATAGGAGTTTATAGGTTTAGTCTTGTGAAGTATATTTTAGCCTTTTGATTAAGACTAAAAGAAAAACTCATTTTTAGAACCCAATCCAAGCAACCTAGCTATTTTTTTCAAAAAAATGAGGATTTTGGGTCTGAGTCCACCATTTTTTTTTCTTGTAAACATTGATTTGACTTAGAAGAGGTTAATGACGTGGTTAAGAAAGTTGTTACACCAAATGTCTTCGAAGACATCTCTTCTTTCTAGGTTCGTTAAAAGAATAGCTTAGCTTCCCTAATTACATGCCACCATGTTATATGGTCAAAATTGATAGCACAAGAGAAAATGTTTTGGATAACAAACTCAACATCAGCTCTTATTTCATCTTTTCCATGCAATCGATTGATCACCCCAAGATAGTCAGAGTGCATGTGGAAGAGGCAACTCCAAGATGATTAACAACTTCCATATCGGATTTTATAGGGACACATTTTTTTTGACATACACTATCTTCTTTAAAACTTTATATTATTTTGTATTTTTTTAAAAAATTTACAAGAACATTTGATAAGTTTTTAAAAAGTTTAGGGGAGGGCTGGAGCCCTGGGGCATCCATGCAACGGTATCTCTCACTACTCCAACGTCAATGATAGACCATCAAAGTCCTTACAAATCACATCAAATCCCGAGCCCCATTACTTGTACTTCCATCCACGTAAGCTTGAACTGCAACCATTGGAGAGTCAACGCCATCAGTGGAGATTTGGGAACTAGTTGAGCTTGATAAGGCTGTGTCAAGGAATGACTCAACTTGATCCATCTCGTGGTCAAAGGGTTGGACTCTTCCATGGACAACCTGGCAACTAGTGAACCTAAGCTTCCAAAGGAAAGAGATAATTTGTTCTGACAAATGATTGCCGCCATGATCTAGGCAAATGGAGGGAGTCCCCATTATTCAATCTATTCGAAGTTAGGGCATCCACAATAGTGTGGAATCCACTCTAAACTAATAAAACAAAAAGATAAAATATGACATGGATGAGAGAAGTTGTGAGAGAGTTTCTTAACTAAGAACCCCAAAAAGTGGGTGTCGTAGCAAAAGAAGAGAGAGATTGTGAGCAGAAGAATAAAATATTATTATTTGATAGTGGAATCCACTCTTGTTATTGTGGATGCCCTTATACTCTCTCCGTTCAACAATATCTGTCATTCTAGAAAGTTGCACACTTATTAAGAAAAATAGAAAATGACGCATGTACCCCTACTTTTTACTTTTCCATCTAGATAATAATTACTTTTGTGTCGAATAGTAGGGTTAAAAGTGGAAAAAAAGTGTCAAAAAGCTAGAATGACAGATATTTTTGAACAAAAATCACTACCTAAAACGATAGATATTAATTAACGTAGAGAGTAGTTTTTTTAGGACTTGTTTATATAGTATATTAATTTTTTGTCAACGAACATGAACATAAGAGTGACAAACCATTATCTAAATATGATTAAACATAGGGCCAGTTCATGGCAAAGTCAATATCACCATAAAGATATTTTTATCATTTTCTATTTAGGAGTAGCTGGTTGACAACCATATTCAAGTTCCTTCAATCCCATATTTAATCTCCAATCCTTGATCTATTGCCTAGGTTGTTGCCCGATTCACTTTGTATTTTCTGGATTGATTTCCAAGTAGCATCTTACCGTACTAGGACAAGTTAGTAATTTGTATCGTGTTCTTATTATTGTTCATATGTTTATACAAAAAGTATGCTTAAAAAATATATTTATACACAAGTATATGAGTATTATTTTTACAAGAGTTTCGGTTGACAACATAATATACTAATGAAAAAATACTGGATAGGCCCATGGTCACCTATATCCCTATTAGGACAAGTTAGTATAGTGTAATATGTTACATAGCATATACACGCATATACTCATTACATATAATACGCATATACTCATAGTGTCCTAATATATAAGTAATAATATTGTGGGGTATACATATAGAAGTTAGTATTGTTCTCTGTAGTCTCGCTCTTTGTACATATACGGATAGTCAGATAGACATATACTCCCCTGTACAGATGCTTGCGATTCCCAAATCATATAATGAAGTTACCTTCATTGTTTTCTGTCTCTTCAAATCTGTAAAGCTCTCACATGGTATCAGAGCTCTGAGAGTTCCTTTCCTTCTCAATGATGTCGAACCTGGAAGATGACGAAGTTCGAATTGGGAATAACGTCGAAGGCAACGACCAAGGGTTAAACAATTCAGAAGTTCAAGAAACCTCTGTCAGTAGCAATGGCGACTACAACGACCCACTTTATCTCCAACCCTCCGATCAACCATCTCTTAGTTCTGGAATTCAATTCAATGGGACTGGATTTGATTCTTGGAAGACAACCATCATCCTCAAGGCCAAGAAAAATTTAGAATGGTGAACAGACAGATTGAAGCTCCAGAAATCACCGACGAAAGATACCCCACTTGGGAGAGATGCAACCATACCGATGTGAGCTGGATCTTTATTTCATCTCAAAGACATAGTTGAAAGAATCATATATTGCGATAATGCACACCTTATGTGGACGGTCCTTTGTAAGAGATTCGAACTCACCAGAGGACTGGAAGTTTATTCTATTCATAAGGAAATCATACACTGCCGACAAGGGGAGGAATCAGTACGCGCATATTTCTTCAAATTGAGAAGTTATGAGATCGTCTAGATGCGTCAAGAAAAAGCCCTTGTTGTGTTTGCGGTTGTAAATGTAGAGCTGATGTAACACAACAGAAGCATAAAGAGCAACATCAGATTATAAAGTTTCTCGATGTGAGAAAGCTAGGGAAAGAAGAAGAGAACAGTACTTTCGTATTATTGAATATCGGAAAGAATGGAATAGTCTGTACAGTGCTGAGTACGGCCTATATACGCAAGAGGCATATAGTACCGTTAAAACAGAAAAATTACATATAACCCTTTTCCTAAGTACAAACTATTGATATAATAAACATACAGATAGAAACTTAGATACGCACTAATATAACATGATAAAAACTAGTAACATGTTATCAACATTAATATCCTAACACTCCCCCTTGCTGAGTTCTGTCTTGCAGCAGATAAAGCCCGATCTGTTTCAGCATCTTTTTGTAGTTTCTTCCGAATTGAGTTCTCTAAAAAGGAGAGAAAACGATTTCATCTGTATCTGGCACTGCATTACTTGGCTGGAAGTGTCTTGGTCAAAAAATCTATAATTTGATTCTGTGTAGAGACATGGTATATGGCAACCAAACCTGCTTGAATCATTTGTCTAACAAATGAATATCTATTTCTATGTGTTTTGTTCTTTGGTGAGCAACAGGATTTTTTGTAATGTACATTGCTAACCTATTATCACATTTCAGAGGTATGAGGTTAATATTATGAATTCCTAGCTGGTTAATCAGTCTACTCAGCCATGCTAATTCGGCAGTGACTACCTTCATTGCTTTATACCCAGCTTCAGTTGAGGACAAAGATACACATCCCTGTTTTTTTATTTCCAGGAAATAGGAGAACCACCAAGCAAAACATAATAGCCTGAAATGGATTTTCTAGTGATTGGGTAGATTGTCCAGTCACTATCACAATAGGCAGTAAAGGTATAGCCTGTTTTGTTATTAAGAAGAATGCCATAATTCAAGGTCCCTCTAATGTATCTTAAAGTGTGAATGACAACAGACATGTGTAATTTTGTGGGTTGCTGAAGGAATTGACTCAGCAACTGGGCTGTGAAGGCTAGATCGGGTCTTGCGTGAGTAAGGAAGTTGATTTTTCCAACTAGACTCCTAGAATGAGTGGGGTTTTCTAGGGGTTTACCTTCATTTGGCTTCAGTTGTTTTGAATGAAAGACATCATACTCATGTAAAAGTTCCAAACAGAACTTTCTTTGAGATATGACCATGCCTTTGTCATGGTGGAGGAATTCCATACCAAGGAAAAAATTAAGGTCTCCTAGATCTTTTATGCAGAATTCCTTGTCTAGCTGTGTTTTAACCATGTTAATCTCATCCAAATCATCTCCTGTCAGTAACAGATCATCGACATAGACAACCAAGAAAGTGTTTTGTTGTTTGACAGTTTAAAGAATAAGGAGTGATCATTTTCGGATTGAAGATAGCCTATAAACTTAAGGAAATCACTTAGTTTGGCAAACCACTGCCTTAGTTATCGGTTTTCAGACCCTTAGGCAGTTGCATGTAGATTTCTTCATGGAGATTGTCATGAATGAAAGCATTATTCACATCAAGTTGGCTTAAATACCAACCCTTTTTGACTGAAATAGCAATTAAAGTCCTTATTGTAGTCATTATAACCACATCGGAGAATGTTTCAGTATAGTCAAGTCCATAGTGCTGACTAAAGCCCTTTGCTACAAGCCTTGCCTTATACCTCTCTACAGAACCATCTGCTTTTAGTTTAACCTTATAAATCCATCTACAACCGATGGCCTTTTTGTTTCTAGGTAGCTTAACCAAGTCCCAAGTTTTGTTTTTGATGAGAGCAGAAAGTTCTTTGTTCATTGCCTTTGTCTAGTGATTACTTAAACAGGCCTGTTCATATGTTTTTGGTTCTTGGATTTGAAAAAGTTTGTTGACACTTTCTTTGTTTCTGACTGTTGAGAAGAACAAGGAGGTAGAAGGAGTTTCATCGATAAGAGATAGATTTTTTGTGGTTGAGGATGAAAGATTGGGGTTGTTTTTTCTTATCATTCTCTCAGAGATGATTTCTATGAAAGAATCTTGATCAACAGTATTGGTATATACATAATAATCATTCAAGTGAGTTGGGGTTTGTTTTATGCATGAGGACCTTCTTAGTCCCATCTCTTCATTGGTTTGGTTTTCTTCAGGTAGATTCTTAGAACTCTCACTTTGCTGATTTTAAAGAAGTGAGGGGTTTTCAATTTGAGTTTCGTTTTGTATTTCTATTGCAGTTAGAGGATTCTGATTATGTGTAACAGTTTCCTCTTCAATAATATGATTAATTGTTTGTTCAGGTATAACATAATGTTCTTCCATTTGGTTGTCAATATACTGTAGAGGAAGGTATGTTATATCATCAGATGTGCTCCCTGTCATGTTCTTTTGAAAGGGAAAAACAGTTTCATGGAAAGTCACTTCTCGTGAAACTAAAACTTTGTTATCAGATAATCTAAGAAGTTTATGCCCTTTTTGGTTCACAGCAGGGCCTAAATACACACAGGGAGATGATTTAGGGTTGAACTTACCCTCAGTATTTCCAATATTCAAAACATAGCATAGACCCCCAAAAACATTGAAGTAATCATATTCTGGTAGTTTGTTATGAAGACATTCATAAGGAGTCTTACCTTGTAATGAAGAACTAGGAAGCCTGTTTATTATATGTGTGGCATATAGAATAGACTCCTCCCAAAACTCTATTGGAAGATGTGATTTAAAGAAAATAGCTCAAGAGTTTCCATGAGATATTGGTGTTTTCTTTCAACAATACCATTGTGCTGTGGAGAATATGGGCAAGAAGTTTGGTGAACAATCCCTAAACTATTGAAATGTGCTTTCCCCTCATTAGAAGTTCCAAACTCAAATGCATTATCAGATCTTATCATTTTTTTATGTTTGTTAAATTGTCTTTCTGTTGTGGCGATAAAATATTTAATAAATTGAAAGGCTTCAGATTTTGAGTGTAAAAGTTTGACCCACAATGCCCTAGACTTATCATCCGCAATGCTTAAAAAATATCTTTTTATCATCATAGGTTAAAGCATTGAATGAACCACAGATGTCTACATGAATTAAATCAAAACAGTCTTTGCTAATTGATTTAGATCTTTTGTAGGGCAGTCTGTGAGCTTTTGCTTTGTGGCAAGGGTCATAAACAAAATTTGTGGGTATATCTTTTCTTCTTATGAGGTACAGTTTTGATAATTTCTCCAGGGATACGTGACCTAATCTATCATGCCAAATATTGATATTAGCACTATTTACAAGCTGTGAACAAGAATTATATCTGTTTAAAGGAACATAATTTTTATTCAAGGCACACTGTATATCAATTACAGAGCCTAAACGATCACAGTCAAGCACATATAGACCATTGCGTAGAATACCAAACATCAAGTTTTTCCTAGATTCAAGGTCCTACAGACTGCATTCGTTGTGAAAGATAAGTGCACATGCATTAAATTGTTTAAGAAGTTGTCTAATAGATAAAAGATTAAATCTAAACACATCCACATGCAGCACATTATCTACCATCAATTTATCAGCAATTCTAACACTTCCAATACCTTGAATAACCCCAGTGTGACCATCTGGCATTATCACATCATGACAACAGTTTTTATAGTTATTCAGGAAGAGATTTTTGTTACCACAACCATGGTGTGTAGCCCCAGTATCAAGTATTCACATATTCTCTAAACTATCATCAGATAAAAGTAATTCATCATTTGTTGAGTTTAAATAAGATGTTGGTTTAGGGTTACCAACAAACTGACGTTGGTAGTCACTTTCATCATCGTAGGATGATTCATCCCTTCTCCTCAAGCAAATGGTCATGCACATTTGTTCGCTATTGATGTGCTATCTTCATTTTGAGATAGGCAACAAGTGCCTTCAACTGTGTTTCACTCATTTCGAGTACAGGTCAACTAATTTCTTCAGTTGTTTTTTGACTCTCCGTTACAGCTGCTACGAAATATTTCCTCTCTTTGTCAGGGTTCCGTTTCCAGTAGCTAGGAAATTTCCAGTAACCCAATAACAATTGTCGATGTTATGCCCTAATTTCTTGCAGTGGCTGCACTTTCTTTTCTCTTGTCATTCTTTTCTGATTTGTTCTCGCTAAACTGAGATTGTCGATTCATAGTGGAATTGGAAAACACGACTGGTTCTCCGTCGTTCTTTCGATGTTTCTAAGCAGACCGATGATTTTCTTCTTCCCTTAGAAGTGCGTAGGCTTGATCAATGGTAGGCAAGGGTTTCATGAGAAGAAGGCTGGAGCGAATTGCCTTATACGAATCACATAAACCCATAAGAAATTCCATAACTTTGTTATTTTCTTGTAATTTACAAATTGCTTCTGAGGAACCACAAGAGCACGGTGAAATATCGATGAGTTCACGCTCTTCATTCCAGATCTTCACCCATTTTGTATAATAGTCGTTGATTGATGTGTCCTTGCTCTAGCTTCTGCGCTTCTTGTCTGAGTGCGTACAACCTCGTTCCTGATGGGTTGTTGAATCTCTTGTGAAGATTTTCCCAAATCTCGGCTGCGGTTTTGAAATACATCACTGACTCTCTAATCGAGTCATCTAACATGGTAAACAACCACCCGATTACCATTCCACTAGTTTTGTCCCATATCTTCTGTCTTGCACCTTTGAAATTGATTCTTTTGGTTGCCCCCTCACAAAACCTAACTTGCCTTTCGAAATCAACCCCACCATGAATGACCTTTTCCATTTTGCGAATCCCGTTCCAGTAAATTTGTAAGCTAGTACAATCCCTGGGTTATCTACAGGATAAGTATACAGTTCTTCGTCTTCTAAGCTAATCTTAGAAAAATAACTCGATTCTCCAAGATAGACTGATTTCTTGCCTTTGTCGGTTTCATCTTCTATTTCAAAATCGAATGGTTTCTTGCCTTTGTCGGCTTCATCTTCTATTGTCTGTATCTTTGGATTGCCTTTATCCATGGGAAGGTCGTCAATGGAGGATTTGTGTGGAGAGATTGCGAAAGCGAGGATTATTTGTCAGATTTTGACATATTCCCAGATTCACTCTGGTACCATGTGAGAAAGCTAGGGAAAGAAGAAGAGAACAGTACTTTTGTATTATTGAATATCGAAAAGAATGGAATAGTCTATACAGTGCTGAGTACGGCCTATATATGCAAGAGGCATATAGTACCGTTAAAATAGAAAAATTACATATCACCCCTTTCCTAAGTACAAACTATTGATATACTAAACATACAGATAGAAACCTAGATACACACTAATATAACATGATAAAAACTGGTAACACATTATCAACATTAATATCCTAACACTCGACGGTCTCAATTCCACATTCAACGGCTCTAAGCAAATGATACTTCTCATGGCCCCCCTTCCAAACCTTGAACAAGATTTCTCCCTAATTAGCCAAGATGAGAAGCAAGAACAGTTATCGGATGAAAAGGAAGTGGGACCGAGGAGTCGATTGTACTCGCAACCAAGAGTTTTTCAAATAACAAAAGATTCAACATCAAAGGCGGAAGCAACAAAGGAGCCCTAACCCTAAGTTCAGCACGAGAAAGAACCAGGTAAAATGCCCAAATTGTGCAAAACTTGGGCATACGAGATCAGAATGTTGGTGGTTGGTTGGGTTTCCAGACCAAGATCCAGGTCAAAGCACTCGTCAACAATCACAACACCAACGAATTGTAGGACAAGTCGCGAGTCAAGACACAAAGGTGAAACTGAAGACAAATGACAAAAATTCCCTGTCGATGGTTTTACCTCGCACCAGATCGAAGAGTTGGTGAAGTATCTTCAGCAAATAAATATGACCAACAAGGACACAACTACTAAAAATATGGCAGTTTTCTGGTACATTTTCTCAACCGTGCATTCATACGACAAAACTGACTGATCATATATCTGATAGTATATTTATTCTCTTTGGATTGTGGATTCTAGTGCATTTGAGCATGTATCTGGAAATAATTTTTTATTTCAAGATTTGAAACCCTCAACAGCTGTTCGTAACATAACTCTGCGTGATGGAAAACATTGCCATGTTAACAGTTTAGGCAGAATACATGTATGTGAAAAACTTAACTATCTGACATTCTCTATGTTCCCAGTTTGCTTTTAATCTCATTTCTATAAGTAGATTAACTCAGGAACATAACTTCAATTTCTTACGCAAATCTCATTGTATCTTGCAGGACAGAGACACTTTACTCCAAGTTGAAATTGGCCAAAGGGAACACGACCTTTACTTTGTGAATATGATTGCTTTAAGGCAGTTTTTGGATAGACTCAAACATTTTCATGTAACTGTTGTGTCTGTTGAACTCATGATCATGTGAATATCTTAGATAGAAAGTTTCTTCTTTGGCATTCCAAGTTAGGACACATTCCACCTAGAAAACTATCCATGTTAGATCTTTGAATTAGATTTCCTCCTATAAATGTTGTCCCTTGTACTGTTGCTTCAAGGCTAAGGCCAAAAGATTAAAGTTTCCTCATTCTGAAACAAAGAGCAAAGAATCTTTTGATATTGTGCATGTTGATGTGTGTGGCCCCATTAGAACACAAATTTCTAAAGGACAACGATACTTCATAACATTCGTTGATGATTTTAGCAGATACACTTGGATAAAACTCTTAAAATTGAAATCTGAAGCAATGAGTGCAATTAAAGAATTTGTTTTTCTCGTTGAAACCAATTCATGAAACTGATAAAAGTGATTCGCTCAGACAATGCAAATGAATTAGGAACATCTAATGAAGGTACATATATTTTAAAAACATAAAGGAATTACACATCAGATGAGTTATCCTCACACATCCTAACAAATGGGGTGGAAAAGCGGAAACAGGGACATCTGATGCAAATGACCAGAAGTTTCCTCATTTTGGTCTTGACCCAACATATTGGGGATATTTACTCAGTCATCTGCTTTTATAATTTATAGAATTCCTTATAAAGCTATTGGTAACTGTACTCCTTATCAAAAGCTATATGAAAAGAATCCTAATTATAAGGAAATCAAGAATTTTGGATCTCTGTGCTACATGACTGATATTACTCATGGGAGAAGTAAATTAGAACCTAGGTCTAGCGCTGTTGTTTGCTGAGGAAACTGCAATAATACTAAAGGTTACATCATTCTTAATTTAGATACAAACACATACAAATTGGAAGAGATGTTACCTTCTTTGAAAACATCTATCCTTTGCTTGATAAAGAGTGGAAAAGATTATGGCACAACAAATCCAACATAGATGAATCTGATGACATCAGTGAATTATTCCAACAAATAGATGACCTAAGCACATATTCATTACTTTATGATGAAAACCTTTCAAAAATAGCTACAATCCCTTAAACACTCATCCACAGCAAGAATCAAATCTTGATAGCAACTCTCTACATCTCTACATCCATATAATCTTGATTATAGTAACCACCACCACAATGATGCCTCCACAAATAATTCCTACAATTTAGAAAATTATTTCCCCTCATCGGAACATACTAGACAATCACCTGCTGTTCCGTTT
This sequence comes from Limonium bicolor, assembly GCA_023374045.1. NCBI lineage: Eukaryota > Viridiplantae > Streptophyta > Magnoliopsida > Caryophyllales > Plumbaginaceae > Limonium > Limonium bicolor. Next base: position 264,002,831 of record CM041777.1, on the reverse strand, counting down.
AATCAAACTATTGAGACCAATTTGATTAATGATCTTGATCCTACAGATGACAGTCTACATTGCCCTCAAAGCCCTAAATGATCTATGAGAACGTACATACCTCCTCCTCGGTTGAATGATTATGTCATGCACCTAAAAAATACACCAGATCCCTTCTCTGACATTTTGTCTCACAGACTTCATGAAAAACCTACTACTCTTGCCAATGCAGAAACCCTTCCTCTTGATACTCTTAGCAATACGCTTCCCAACAAAAGTATAACTTCCTTGTCTCTCACCGCTTCAGTTCCAACAATCTTTATAACCAAGTCCTCTCTATACAAGAACCTCATCTTACACATAAGCAATTAAAGATCCTAGATGGGTAGAAGCAATGAAAACTGAGTTCCAACCCCTTAAGGATAATGTAACTTGGTCAATTGTTGATTTTCCCCATGAGAAGAAACCCATTAGCTGCAAATGGGTATACAAAACCAAAATTAAATCTGATGGAAGCTTAGAGAGATTTAAGGCTAGGCTTGTTGTTAGAGGATTCACACAAATATGCAAACTTGATTATGTAGAAGCCTTTTCTTTGGTTGTAAAACTTACCACTGTTCGGGCTCTCATAATTCTTGGTTTCAAAAAGGGTTGGACAATAGATCAGTTAGACGTTAATAACACCTTTCTTCATGGAGATTTACATGAGGATGTTTATATGAGCATTCCACAAGGTCTTAATGTCACCGAAAACCATAAAGTGTGTAAGCTGCATAAGTCCTTATGTGGACTTAAGCAAGCTTCCCGACAGTGACATGATAAGTTGGGAAAGTTTCTTCTGCAAAGCATGGGTTATCAACGGTCTAAAAACGAGTACTCTCTTTTCAGTAAAAGGAAAACAGTAGAACCAACTTTTTTCGGTATGTGGATGATGTCTTGATTATAGGAAATGACAACACAAAGGTTGAGAATCTGAAAACTAAGCTCATCAAGAGTTTATAATTAAGGATCTAGGTAGGTTGCATTTTTCTTGGTATGGAATTTATTGAAACTAATGACATATTGATTATGTGCCATCGCAAATATGCAACTCAGATTCTTGCAGATCACAATATGCAAACATGTCGTGCAGTTGTTTCACACTCTGCAATTGAATTAGAAACTCCTCAAAGATTCTAGCTAGCTACTCAAGGATCCAACAACATACAAAAGATTAGTGGGACAACTAAATTTCTTGATAAGTACCAGGCCAGATTTGGCTTTCACTGTCCAACACCTTTCTCAGTTCTTATAATAGCCAACTGACATTCATTTACAAGCTACTCATCGTGCTTTATCTTATGTGAAAGGAACTTTAGGTTTTGGACTTTCATTTAACAAGAATCCAACTTACAATCTTCTTGCATTTTGTGGCTCTGATTGGGCGTCTTGCTCAATAACAAGGATGTCCATTTCAGGTTACTATATTTTGCTTGGAGGCTGCCGTCTGAGCTGGCAATCCAAGAAGCAAGCTTTAGTTGTCCTTTCTTCAGCTGAAGCTGAATACAGAGTGCTTCGCCAAGTAACACTAAATTGAGTTGGCTAACAAGATTGCTAGCAGAACTCGAGGTTGAAGGCATCTCACCGGTACCTCTACATCGTGACAATATTTCAGCAATTCATATCACACGGAATCCAGTCTCGCATGAAAAGACCAAGCATATCAAGCTTGACTGCTCATTCGCACGTGAGCAGCTGCAAGATGGATTGATGTTCAGTATATTTATGCAAACCGACAACTTGCTAATATCTTGACAAAGCTCTCACAGGCAAAATATACAAAACATCATTACCAGAGCTTGGAATGCTACCGGGTTTAGAATAGCAAGTCTTAAGTCTCATTTCTATTAGAAGACTTAAGTCTTGAGAGGGGGTATTAGAACAAGTTAGTATAGAGTAGAGGTGATCATTCGGGCGGGCGGGCCGGGTTCGGGCCGGGTTCGGGCCGGGCCAGAGGAAAATTTTAGGCCCGTCGGGCCTATTTTCAAAAACCAAGCCCGGTTTTTTACATGCTCGGGCCGGGCCGGGCTAGGCCCGGTTTTTTCCAAACTTTGCCGAAGCCCGGCCCGCCCGGCCCGGTTTTTTAATTTTTTTTAATATAAATTTTAAAATTACTATATTTTAATAGATTTATATATTATATATAACTTATTAAAAATTATATATTATATATAAATTATTTAAATTTATATATTATTAGAATTTTTGTATATATTACATAAAAATTAAATATGTATATATACATTTTAAAATATAATAATAAATAATATAAAATCGGGCCGGGCCGGGCTTTCCCACGGGCTCAAAAAAATGTGCCGCGGCCCGGCCCGGTTTTTCATTCGGGCCTAATTTTATGTCCAGGCCGCCCGGAAGCCCTATCGGGTTCGGGCTCGTCGGGCTTTTTTACGGGCCGGGTCGACCGGGCTGCCGGGCCGGACACATTATGATCAGCTCTAGTATAGAGTATGTTACATTGCATATATACATATACTCATTACATAGCATATATACGCATATAATCATAGTGTCCTAATATATAAGTAATAACAGTGCGGGGGTATACATATAGAAGTTAGTATTGTTCTCTGTAATCTTGCTCTTTGTACATATACAGATAGTCAGATAGACATATACTCCCCTGTATTGGTGCTTGCGATTCCCAGATCGTATAATGAAGTTACCTTCATCGTCTCCTATCTCTCCAAATCTGTAAAGCTCTTACAATCCCTGCAAGTCAAAGGATTCACTTGTAAAGGGAATTTGGCTTGAAACTTACTGAAGGCATTCGTTTACTATTCTCTCTTGAACACAGTTACACAGATTCCGACATGTTTAATGCCACAGTGCAGCGCCGGATTGGAGGCAATGAGGGGGTGTTTGTTTTGGGGTAATCAGAAAAGGAAATCGGAATGATTCCCTTTTCTACTGTTTGTTATGTCATTTTTCTATTTCAAGAAAGGAAAAGGGAATGAGATTACCCCAAAACCCTCTTTCCTGATTCCTCACCTTGCTAGGGAATGAGATTCCCTTTCCCCAATACATTTTGACCGGCAACATATGACCATTGACCGATTACTAATATCCATTGACCGGTGACTGGTGAATGTTGACTGGCCGCCAGCAACCATTGACCATTGACCAACGAATATTGACCGGTTATTTATTTTATTTCTCCTAACTCAAACAAATAACTGGGAAAATCAATTCCTCTCTATTCTCTTTTTTTATTAAATTTTGGTTCCCCGCTACAAACAAAGGCCCTGAATATGTCACCGAGCGAGATGATGATACAGTAGTAAGTTTGTGGAGGAAAATTGCTAACCCTCAAAAACTTTAATTGTTTGTTCGTGTATATTACGTGGCCTTTAACTACAAAAATAGAAGATTGAAATACACTTGTTTATTAACAGACAAGTTTGAAAGTTTTCAAAATTACTGCCCGAATTCAATTACTAAGAACGTAAAATTCAAAAGCACAATAAAATTCAAAAAGAATTAAAACTAAAAGAAGAATTCATTTCCTTTGACTCTTGATCGCTCATTTTCTTCCCCAAGACATATTGCAATATAATGAATGAGAATGAGATGACGACCACATGAACATCTAAACAATGAAGTCCTAGAACCATGAATCTACTAGCACGCAAAGTCTTTGACCTAGATCAATTATATTTTCTTTTCAAAAAAAAATAAAATTTGGTTCTGCTATTAACTCAACTTGACATGTCAACGTACAATAATAAAAGAAAATTGAAAAATATTCACACCTTCATGATTTTATGCTAGTTACAACATTGTTCAACCTTGAAATCCATGAAAGTTATTTGTTTACTCATGTGGAAGATGTGATAAAAAGCATGAGGTGGTTGTATGTAACATTAATTCTTAAGAAAAATTTACCATGCTAGCAAACTCATTACTACTTTCTTTTTTGACATAAAATTGATAGTACCTCTGGTTCCGCGACGAGATCAAATTTTAAATTTGAGAAAGAAATTAGACCTATGTCCACCAACATGTGTCACAACAAGGAGTGAGGGATCCCTAAAAGGGAGATGCCATCAATCAACATTTGCTTGAGACAAGTGTGTGATTTGCAAGGGAAGCAAAACCTTTAAATTACGTCGTTTACCAGTATTACCAAGCTGATCGTAGTATCAATTTTTCAGCTCTTAGTTATCAAATATTTATACGATATATTCAAATGCATGGAAAATCTTAATTACATACAACGTATTAAATCCCTTATATCTTCACTCGATATTATCCAAACTAAACATATTAATTACTTGTACATTTTTATAAAAACATTGTTAAATATGTGACCTCTAATGTTGGTCATTTACACTCTCTAAATAGAAATTTTTATCAATTTAGTGGTGTCTGTAAAATATATCTTACTTTTTCCATTATAATAACAAATATGTACGTGTAATAAGAAGGATAAATGGGGCATGTCTTACGAAAATGAAATAATGTTAATTTCCGTATTATTCAACATTTAATCGAAGACTTTCAATATAATGAAATTTTGTGGTAAAATGTTAGGGCTCAATTGTCACTATTTTATCTACAAGAATACGTCTTATCCACATTTATCTGTGTGGGAATCGACAATCTGTCACAATTCTCTTTACGTGTCATTAATGGAAGATGAAATACTTCCTACATGAATTTTGTCCTCCTTCAGCGGAGGTGTCTCTCCTTGTCCTAGGTTCTAGTTATTTCGGCGCCTTCATTTTCTCCTCGTCGATCATATCTCTTTGCTTCTCGTCACTTTCTTCTTCTCCTCTACGTATTTACGGCTTGCATGCATGCCTTACGACCTTTGTCTCTGCATGATCTTGTGCTTCCTGTTACTGTTTGTCGTGGAGGTTTCAAATGAGTATTTTGGCAGTGAAATGTAGAGGTTTAGGTGATCCCAACTTTGCTCAATGGGTCTTGCAAGTTTGGTTCGGGATGAACCGCCTGACTTAATTTTTTCTTTGAAACGAACCTGTCCAGTATAGAAATGAGTAGAATTGGATGAAAGCTGCGAGGGTTTAATGGCCTAGTTGTTGATAGTATTGGGCGCAATAGTGGAGTTGTCCTGTATTAGTAGGAGATCATTTTACTTCAACTTCGAACTTACTCTGCTCATCATATTGTTTGTTGGGTAGAATAAGATGTTTAGGAGTAGGATGGTGATGTAGTGGTGTTTATGGATGGTCTGATACATCACATTGGCTTGTTTCGGCAACTTTAATGAGATTCTTCATGGATATAAGCAACGAGGTAAAGGTGAACAAGATAGATGGTGCATGGTTCTTTCTAAACTGTTTGAGCATCAGTGAGCCTATGAATTTGACTTCTTTTAGTGATGCTTTTATTTTCAGAAATAGGAGATGGGGGCTTGGAATACCCGTGGCTGATTGGATAGATTAACCATGAAAGGATGCAGTTATTTCCTGATGCACGTAACTATCACCTCATATGGGGCGCTCTGATCAGCGCCCAATTAAGCTTCTACTTCATTCGGCTAGGAGGAGGGGGGCTACGAAGATTAAGTTTGAGAAATATTGGGCTGGAGAGCCAGGATGTCATCAGCTGGTTTAGAATGTTTTGATGGGTATGAAGGGGAGAGGTGTTTATGTTGACAAGGTTTTCAAGTGTGGGTGTATTCTCAGGGCTTGGGGGTGGAAGAAAGTGCATATAGAGAATACATCCATGATGGAGTTAAATGGTGGAAATTGAACGCACTACTGAGGATCTATCATCTAGGCCGCAGTCGAGAAGTGGAGAAGCTTAAATCGTGAATTAGATTGGTTGTTACTCAAAGAAGAAATTTGGTAGGAACAGTGATTACGACATCAATGGTTAAGGAAGGTGATCGGAATACAGCTTTCTTCTTCTAGAAAGCGCAAAAATACGATTCATGAACTCATTGATGTTGATGGGAGGCGAGTCTTCAAATGAGAGAGGATTGAGAAGGCGACAATAAATTTTTTCAGTAATCTATTTACCTTAACCACCTATTCCAATAATCACCTTCTGGCGTGTGTTAAAAGACGTGTTATAGCAAAACTTAATGAAGCTATTGGGCGCCTTATGATCATGATGAAGTGCAGTGTGTGGGCGAAATTTATAGACACGAGTTGGTGCTCAATACAATGAAATGCTAGTGAGATTAAATCATACTCACATTGAATTAATACCAAAACGAGTTGAGCTAATATAATGACAAACTTTAGGCCTATTTCTCTAGTAACACACTATATGTTGTGCATATGAACTATCTTGCGAACTATGGACAAGTGCACCCATTCGGTGTAGTACAATAAGTGTTGTACCCACAAGGATTGCAAACTATTAGCTAATTACTATTTTAGTAAATGTACATAAATATATAAACATAAAGTAAGTGCGGTAAAAATCAAATAGGTTTTTGTTGTTTGTGAGATATATGAAAATAAAAGAAATCAAAAAAAAAAAATATCTAACTAGGATATGTGTATCCCCGGATGATTGTAATCACCTAAATTCTCTCAAACTTGCCCTTAATACCACACTCTATTTGTCTATTAGTACTAATGTAATGACTTTCCAAATCATGGTCAAGTCAAATCTTACCTAGCTAAAAGTCACTAGATAACATTAATCACATTTCTCAATAATAGCCAAAGAATTCACCAACTTATATAGAAGGAAAAAATAGGGATTCTCTCTCTTTTGGTACAATTCATAACTTAAACTTCATATATTGCTAGGAATCGCCATAAAGTCATAGTAGATCATTCTAGAGCATTAATAAGTTTAATAAAGTATTACAAGATAGTTTAAGAATTTAGGGCTAACCCCTTCCCGAGGTACAAAATGAGGACTACTTAAACATTAGAAAATCAAGAGAACAAAAGGGTAAGAGAGCCATGAATGAAGCTTTAATGGAGGTGAACTCCCTTTTTCTTCTTCTTTTTCCTCTTTTCTTTCCCCTTCCCTCCCGCTTGTGCCTCTCTATTTATTTTCACTCCTCTCGGATGAAAGAAGAAACACTAGGTGAAGTAGTGTGCTCTCATAATCTAGCTTGTGAACGGTGCCTAAAGAAAACAAATACATAATTGTATGAATTTTTCCAAACATAGGAACTAACATTGATGATAAATGTTGTCTTCTGGCAAAATGTGGACCAAATCCTAGAGATGGAGGCTAATATGTCCATCAGAGAGTTAAGTTGAGGGCAGTTTGATGGCGTCATATAAATTTGATGGTCATTAATGTTCTAGCCTGGAGATTAATGTGTAGCTGGTCATTATGTGTTCGGTGACCATGATTTGAAGATGTTGCACCTTTGTACAAAAACACCATTATACCCCTCATTTAGCTTTATAAATATAGGACCAGACCATTACAAGAATCGCAGGAGTAAACGGGTGATATTTGTTAGATAATTGCCCAAACGAGATAGTGTCCTGTTTTTTAAAGAAAGAGTAACATTGCATTTTGAAATGCATAGTTCAAAAATACCCATAGGTACATTACCAGCCCAAAAAAATTCTTCTACCGATCTAAGACCAAGCTTAGCAAGTCAATGAGCACCAACATTGTAACACCTCGTCCAAAGCCAATCGTGGTTATCGCAAAACTTAACACTTAATCGAATTCGTCGCAGCGGAAATAACAAAACCTGGACCTTGCCACGGTCTGATCGTTAGAACATACCGGCCTTATAATATTACAACACTTATCCAAAGTAAACAACCGACCAAAACATCACCATCCAAAATACCACCAACCAACCGAGTTAAGTATCTAAGTCATAGCCACAAACTTACATTAGTTTCAATATAAACAGACGGGAGCACAAACGCAACCCGTACTCAAAATAAACAACCCATCCTAAGTCTAACCGCTCCTACTCTCGTGGTGGCGACTTCATGGGCCTCTTACCTGCAAGTGTAAAAAACAGCCCCCAAAGGGGGTCAGCACGAATGCTGTACCCTCTCATGGCCCCCAAGCTAACGGGGCTACGACGACTAATTGTCGATAGCATGGAAATGGAAATTGATTAAGTACACAAGCATGATACGAAGTGCAATAAACAACAATCCAGATGAACAACATAGTTCACACACAATGAACGACACAAGCGTCCCTTATCAAGCGGGTTAGTAACCCCCTCCTTAGTTCTGATTTCCTTAACCTCAGTGCCTTATCTTACCTCAATCTCAACCTTAACTTAACCTCAGTATACAAACCGTTCCTAGGAAGGAAATGGTTGTAGCTTAATCTCAAACCTAGGATAGGTGATCCTACCGCACCATCTTAATGCCACCTACCTGGACGGGAGTCCAGCGTAGCTGAGCCGGCAACCGGCCCTAGGCACAAGTCCGAAGACAAGTCCTTAAGCGGAGGGCGGATCTGATTCAGGATACGTCCCCCTTTCCTTAGCATGCATGACCGGAGTCAGTCCGGGTTTCCTCACTCAAGTTCCCGTTAGTAGAAATCTTAAACACCAAGTGTAGTTAAACCTTAACGGGTATTACCAACAATCACCAATACTTAACTCTTATTCCTAACTCAGTAAGTACTAAACTCGGTTAGTAGCAATCTCAAGTCTCGTGGGTTAGTGTAAAGGAAACACATACACAACGAGAACAAATATATCCGGTTGCATGCTTTATCTTGTCTTAGTCATAGAAAATAAACAGATAGCACACAAGCCGAGGGACACCTCGTTAGCAAGCAAGTCACAAGAAAGATTGTACCGTTCACCGTCGTCCGTCGTTTGTTTAACCTTCTCCGGGGTCCCCACTCACAAACCTAAAACATTGATTCATTTTTTAGGCCATTAGTTATGTACCTTACTTAACTCACTTAGTCCTTAAGATTCCCACTCATACCTCTCAAGTCTTTGCCACTTAACCTTATAACTTAACTTTAAACTTAAAGGTTTTACTTAACTTAACTTAATCCCTTAGGTTCTTAGGGTCCTAATCATTACTAACCCTACCAATGGCATACCTATTACCAATTATCATCCTTAGAATTTAAAATTTCTTTTTTTTTATGTTTTAGGCTCGACTGAACTACCGACCGACCTTACCCAAGGTCGGTCCATTCCAAAACCTATCACCGTTGAAAATTCTACCCCGACCAACCTTGCAAGTCCGGTCCCCAAGGTCGGTCCATTCCCGAGAGATTTCCCGTGGGAAATTTAAGTCCGACCGAACTTGCCAAGTCCGGTCCTATCGGTCGATTCTAGAGACCAATTCCCGTACAAAATTCTAGGCATGACCGCCTTGCAAGTCCGCCCAAGGTCGGTCCATTCCAGAGACTTAATTCCTACACAAAATACAAGCCCGACCGAACTTGTAAGTCCGGTCCCCAAGTTCGGTCGATTCCAGAGACTCTTTCCGGTAGTGTAAATTGAGCTCGACCGACCTTGCAGGTCCGGTCCCCTAAGGTCGGTCGGCTCCAGAACCTTGTTTCTAAATTCCCATTTAACTCCAAACTTCTCCTCATATATCCTAATATGTTCTAACCTCATTTGGGCACCTCAAATACACCTTAAGCCAACCACTAAACACTTTAAATCACTCACCAACATCCACTTTAATCATTATGCATTTTTCCTTGTAATCATGCCAACACTTGTAATAATTTTCCACTAGTTTCTAGGTGTGGTTCATACCTAATGTAACCACTATGCCAAATGCTTCCTCACCACTATAACATCATCTCCCAAGCATCTTTCACCATCTAAAACTCTTTTATGCATTTACTTAAAGTTCCTTCAAGCTTATGCTTCCATCCATCAACACATTATTTCCTTCCTAGTGTTTACCAACATTTGCATAAGTCCTAAATACTCAAGTACATCTTTTGATTCCTAAATCCTTCATAGTGATGCCTAAGTCTTATAAATCATTAAAACACCTTAATCTCACCCCTTTTCAGAAGACAACCTCAAAACTTCCTAGTACTTCCTTACTCATGAAATCTCCTTAGAACATCTTAAACACTTAAGTTCTTCACTAAATTTTGCCATGGGTTCTCTAGTATATGTTGCACCCAAACACTTAGTTTTTCACCATTAAACAACCAAGTCATTCAAATTCTCATCACAACACCTTAACACACAATTACACCAAAACTACAACCACATCATTATATAGTGTATAAACTTAAATGTTGGCACTTAGGCCCTTAAATGACAATAATCTTAACCACTGAATTTCCACATATATTTGCCTTTAACCTGCGAAACACACAACAAGGCTCCCATTGAAAAAAATGCTTCTTGTAATTCACCTTGATATTCTTAAACTATCTCTTTTCTCATTTGCTCCTTAGTCAAAAGTTCACAAGTATAGTCATTGTTTCTCCTAGGTTATATGTAGCCCTTTTCTAATGTAAACCTTAAGCTACACTCATCACATATCTAAATCCCTTCCCTTAACAATAAAACACCTTAAGGTAAGTAATTTACCTTGTTCTTTTTCAAGCTTTACAAACTTTCTTCCTTAGGTTTTCCTTGCTCAATCTCGGTCACCACTTAAACTCTCCTTGCCAATGTTCTAACCAATATCCAATGACTCCAATGAGTGCTAGATAATACATTAAACCCTAAGGAACAAACCCTAGGTTAAAATGTGCTTTAAGGTATTAAGGTGATTGTTTTACCTGGTTTCTCAAGACAAGCTTGGATATGAAGCAAGAAGGACCTCCTTTATCCTTTGAAGAGTAGAAAACAAGCTAGAACAAGGGCATAAACATGGAGTCCCATGAGTACAAATTTTCGGACAAGGGAAGAAATGATGGAAACCTAGATTTTCTACATATTCTTTACCTTAAGAGAATGGAGAAGCTAATGGAGTCTCCAAGCTTGAGTTTCCTCCTCTAATGGCGATTTGCCTTGGCTCCAAAATGAGGCTCTTGAAGTTTTGAAAAGATAGAAAGAAGGAGCTTGAGCTAACTAAGAGATATATGTGCTTGGTTTTTATTTTGGAGCTTAACTGAGCAAGATGTGGGCAAAAGAAGATGGAGCTAGCATGGAGGTTGCTTACGTGAGAGAGAAGAAAGAGAGCAAGAGAAATCGATGAAGATGGTGAAGAATGAAGAAAGGAGGAGAGAGATAGCATATTAGATATTTGATTCCTTAAAGCAAATAGTAATAAGTTACTTTTCTCTTTTTCTTCTAACATTAATTGGCCACTCTTGGTGACTCACACCCTTAGAAAACCGGCCCCCTTCATTAATTAGGCTGGTCATGGTCTTATTTGACCAATTAATTAGACTTAATTGATTAAAGACTAAACTAGGCACTATTTGGTTACTATTCACAAATTAGTGCACATATTTGTGAAATTTTTGATTTCCCATTGATTTAGATCCTAATGTGATACTAATTAGTACACATGTTAATTAAAGAGTAATGATGGACATTTAGCCACTCAAAACCCATTTACAAGACAATTTTTCAAAAATGTGCTTTAAGACTCCTTAAAGCACATTTTGGTGTTTTAAACTTGTTTTCAAGCTTGGTTTTCTTTGGTAATTGGTTTAAAATGACCATTAGGATATTACTAAGGTATAAGAACAATATTTGGGGTGCTCACCCAAGTCTCTCCAAGCTTAGAGCACGTTTTCGCTTAAACTGCTCTTTTGGTGTTTCTTATGTTTTCTTTGATTAGAATGTTCTTAATGTTTCTAAGACATTATTTAGCCTCCTTATAACTTAGTTTATCACTTAAAACACCATATCTATAGTTTGGGGTATTTCAAACATTGTCCAACCTAGGCAAATACGTAAATTGAACATATTGTAAAGAGAGAGTCTTAAGCCCTAAACTATCCAAAATGAACCTTACACCATCATCCACAATATAACCGTTTGCACGTTGTACACATTGGGTTTACAATCAGAAAACATACAAACTTGCTGAAAACCTCATTGATCACACATGGATACCGTATTCCATGGCTCTTATCTCCACCTTTGTCGTTGATCCGCCACAACTGTCACCCTTAAACCAGTAGTAGTGTTGAAAAGTAGTAGTGAAAACTAAATTGTTAACTATGGACAGTGAACCCAGTCGATGTAGCTAATAAGGTCGTATCCACTAGGACTTTGTAACTATCTAATAAATTATAATTTTCATGTTTCTGCAAGAATATAAATAAAAGTGCATAAATGTAAATTGAGGGGTTTTTAGGTTTTGGTTGGATAATCAAAGAGATAAAAAAAGCAATAAACTAAACTAACTCATCTAGGATAGGTGTAGCTCGATGGATGGAAAATTACACCCGCAACCCTTTACTACCAGTTGTCGAATCTTTGATTAATAGCTAAACAACAGGAATTTAATTAATAGCCAAATCTAGGTCTATTAATCCAGTTCAATCAGAAAGAATTAAGCACAAAATCTATCTTAAGTTGTAATGAGAATCGATCCTAAAAATCCATTGCAAATCGGAACTTGATATAGTCCCAACGGTATAGATTTTAACTTCGGAAATCCTCACACTAATGCTAACTAATCGTGATATCAAACCAACCAACTAAACATAATGACAATTAATTAGAGCAAAACCCTAAGCAATCCCCAAATTAACAAAGACAAGCTTAAAGGACAAATCACTCAATAATCATCTTCAATTAGAATAAGGACTAAATATAGCTATAACATCAATCCAAGATTAACAATGGAGTTTGGGGATTTATGCAAAATCAAAATCCCTAGCTACAAGGAGACTACTCAAGCATGATAGAGATAAAGAGGAGATAAGGGAGAGAAATAGCCACGGATGAGGAGTGGAGCTTCAATGGAGGTGGAGCTCTTCATTTCTCCTTCTTCCTCATCTTCTCTTCTTTTCTCTTCTTTACGTCGCCTGGAGTGCTGCTCAAGTCTCTCCCCTTTTAAAAGCACGACTCTGGGCGAAATTTCTGCCTGACTGACCTACCCTGAGTTGGTCTGGTGGGTCGGTCACCCCCTATTGAAGACAATGCACGTGAGCAATTTTAAGTCTGATTGACCCACCTTGGGTCGTTCGGTTGCAGTAGGTTACGACCAACCCATCTTCTGGGTCGGCCGAACCCAACAGATTCATTAAAAAGTCCGACCACCTCACCTGGGTCGGTCCTGTGGGCATGCTAGTCTTCTAAACATTGTATCTTCTTCGTTTTAGCTCAAATTTTGGATGTTTGCGCCTGCGTGTTTGTATTTTCATCTACTTATTCCTAGCTATGTTGTTTCTCAAGTTTCTGCAATAATTGTGTAAAAACAATAAAACACAAAACTAGAGAAAAATTAGCTAAAGTGGAGAAATGAGTATGAAAATTATTGATAAAACATATGAAATATATCCCTAAAGCATGCTCATTTGGACATTCATCATACCCCCACACTACCTTTTTGTTTGTCCTTAAGCAAAACCAAGCACCCAAGCACCAAGCAAGTAAGGAATGCTCAAGACTAACAAATACTAACATGAATTGTATGATAAAAGAAGAAGCAAAGAAGTGATTTAAAACCTTTGAGGAGTGTGAACCATCTCTTAGCGGCGGCATGGGTGTGCTTAGGGAAAAATAAAAACTAAAGTTTCGGGGTATGATCCAGAGTGCTTCAAAGTTCTAAAGATTAGGTGACTTGAAGAACTTTTACCATGACCAACTTCTCTCAAGAATGACCCAGTATTTCAAGTGCATAAAGCCACCACTGAAGCGCCGCTCCTCATATGCATGAATCTCCTGATTTTTTACCAACCCGCCACGTAAAATACTGGGTCGTAAACCAAAATGACACATCGTGAACACGCTCCCAGAAGGGTGTCCACCTGAAGACATGGTTTTGGAGCTTTGGATCGATCAACCTTCATCATAACAAGCAGGCAGCCGTCAAAGACCACGGCCAAGAACACTGTGCAGATGCTCCTCATCCCCGAACTCAAAGAGAAACAAGCCCAACCCCAAGTTACGCATCTTTAGATCCTCCTTTGACTGTCAGACTTTACCCAAGGTACACTCCATAGCCTTTAAATCAACGCTACAAGCCAAGAACAACCGCCCAATCAAACACCGCTCTAGCGGAAGCGAAGATGGAGACTCAAGGATGTCGCCTACCTCCATGCACTCCTCCTCCATAGCTCTAAGGGCCATATCAGCATACCTTCACACTAAATCCTCAAGTATGCTACCTTGCTCCGCCATGCAAATATAAAAGGATGAAGGGGGAAGGTGGAAAGCGAAGAAAAGCCAGAAGAAAAGAGAGTAGAAAGTTAGAGAGAGGAAGGGGAAAATACAAGGTCACACATAAGATATTTGAACATAAGTACAAAAGGCGAAGAGTATTAAACAATGAAACCTAGGGACTAGTCTTACAAAGCGTAATCATTTGCAAGCGCATTGACATAAGAGAAGATAAGAGAGCTAGACATAGAAGAGACGATGAAACCCTAAGCTACAAAGAAGTATTTATCAAGAAACCCTAGAGACTAGACTCACAAATCGTAATCATTTGCATGAGCACTAATGAAGGAGAAAATAAGATAGACAAACACAAGAGAGACAGCAAAACCCTAAGCTACAAAACAGTGATAATTGCTTGCATGCATGCAGATATGATTGTCGACGAAGCAATCATGACCAGCCACCGCCGATTCCAAAAAAGATGAAAACAAAGGAGAAGAGGCTGATTCACACAAAGCACCCGCCGCAGGGTGAAAGCCCTAGAGCTGCGGTCAAACGAGCTATGGGTCTTCAATGCAGGTCATACTGACTTATGATGAAGGTCAATGACATTAATCTACCAATTTTCTCGTGGACCTCGTCCAACAAAGTTAGTGGTAGGATCAGATAAAGGCATCATATTTGCCTTTACCATAAAGGCAATTATATATACGATGGGTATACATAATATTAGCCATGATTATATATAAATAACAACCACCATATAAAAAACTATCTTAATATATAAATAATTATTAGTAATAAATTTAAGCGAATCTTAATGTTTATGAACAAAAAACTTTCTTATGGTGGTTTTTCAGGATGTGTGGTGTAGGGTGATCCTTTTTAACTTGTTTTATATTTTATAATGTCGTCATTGACTCAACACATTTTAAAGGTTTGTGGTAACGACCTTAAACCCTTCACTACATACCCTAAAATAAGTTTTCATTGTTTTAGCATTCCTATGGTGGTATTTAAGATCTATGCTGACTAACATGTTCAAGTATATGTACAACTAATAATCTTTTATTTATTAGTTTAAGCTTTTATATACAAAAAATTGTTGCCATAGACATTAAGATATGTAAGCCATGTATACATAAATATGTATGCCATAGCTAAATAAAATATTGGCCGCGGTTGTATATCGTTAATATTCCATTGCTTGTATAAAGAGTTTATGGTTTAGGGTCTTACAATGCTTGTATTACAAACTCTAAAAGTGTTTTCGGTATTTTTTAACTGATCATATAGTGGTTTTTATGGTTTGTGGTATAGGGTAATGTTGGTGTAGAGTAATCTTAAAAAAATCATTTTTGAGGCTGGCTACTGAGCCTGTAGCTTGTATTATGTCACCAACAGCCTATGAATGCATTTAATAATTTTGTAACTGCAAATAACAACTTCTTTAAAATATTATTATTAATTATCTGGTGACTATCATTTTTTATATATATGACTAATATTATCCTATAAAAATGACTAACATTTTTTTCTCAGTACGGCTGACACTAAATTGCTTTCAGAAACCACGCCCACAAAGTTATGGCTTTATGCCAACAAATTAAGAACAATCCACGAAACGTCAGCCGAACAGAAAGCTTTCAAAAGTTCATAAAACCAATTAATGTAGTTATCGCCTAAAGGAAAATCAATAAAAAATTGTTACACTATATTATTTCAGAAAATATCACCGCTGCAGCAGAGAAATAAATAGAAGAAGAGCCCGTCGATTGATGGGCCTCGCCTCCGGCCGCCCGCCGCCTCATTAGTCCAATATCCTTCATTCGCGGCTAACTACTACCAGCAGGTACCAATAGTTGATTTTCGCCACTTCCTGCTGTCAAGTTTCCTCCCTATTTATAAGCTGTCTCACTTGCTTTTCTTCTCGTACAGCAGACCCCTTTAATCTTTCTCACCTACCCCGGCCACTCTTTTCCAACTTTGCTCGCTCTCCCGATACGCCTCATCATTCGTGATGGCTTTTGAGAAAATCAAGGTCGCCAATCCCATCGTCGAGATGGATGGTAAATGATCCATTCCTCACATCTCTTTTGCCTATTCCCCTTGGTTAATCTTTGTTGCTGTTGCTCTGTTTCGTGCTTGGGGTTTAAGGATGTGCAGACTTTATGCTTTCGCGTCTGGATCCTTACTTATAGTTGACTATAATCACAAATTTGATCTAATATTGTCACTCTACTTGATAGTATCTGATTCATTTCTGCTGCTGCTCATTCTGTCGAGATGTCATTTATCAACCTGCTCATATTCAGATCTATCACTTGGATATCACTGTTCCATGATTTGGTGCGCGTTTAGTTGTACTTGTCCCTTTACAGTAATGGAACCAAGTTCAGTACTCGTCATTTTTTTTCTTCTGTTTTTTGTTTCTTTTTTAATCAATGATGCTGTGCTTTGATTGACACTAAAAAGATTAGTGGAGGCTATATTCACTTTCGATGCATGCTTGGCGATGGCTAAGTATCAGCTTTGAGTTCCAGGGCAATGTATTATGTAATGATATAAGGTTTAAGATTTAATATGAATCATCAGGCGTTAGTGACCAATTACATTGCTCTACTGTGGCTAGCTCGTTAAACGTTCTTTGGACTTTTAAAGGAGCAAAGATCCTGTATGACTATGTATTTACTTTCAAATATAGATCGAACTTGAAAAAGGCAATATAGGGGGTCCCGATGCATCTACGACCACCGTTCTTGGTTTCATTGGGAGTCTGATTCTGAAAATCTATTAGTAAGAGTATAGAAGCATATTTAGCAATACTTCCTCGAAAGTCTATAATCTGCTTTATCTTTCTGTTGTGCAGGTGATGAGATGACTCGGGTTATCTGGAAGTCAATCAAGGACAAGGTGATCTTATTTCCTACGTCTCTAGGCAGGTTTTAGGGGAAAGGAAAATGGCTATTTGTTCATTTGTGATGAGGTCCTAAGATAAACGTGCCTGTTTTACTGCAGCTTATTCTACCTTTTCTGGAGTTGGATATTAAATACTATGATCTTGGACTTCCGCATCGTGATGCTACTGATGACAAAGTCACAGTGGAAAGTGCTGAAGCGACCCTCAAGTTAGTTTCCTATCAAAGTCATGTGCTTCCTTGTGTCTTTTTTCTGTGATTTGGCAAGTTTTGAAGTAGGTGAGTGAATGAAGCTTGACAGTTGCTTCCATTTAAGTTCCATCCTGTTTAGTTTGTTGGATCTGATGAATATATTTGCAGATACAATGTAGCAATCAAGTGTGCGACAATCACGCCAGGTAACTATAGGGCTCTTTTTGAAGTCAGAATACCAATCCTGCCTGGCTTTATTTTTCATCCATTGTAAAGTCAAGTTGTTTAATCATACACTGGCCATATGGTGGCAGATGAAGCCCGTATGAAAGAGTTCACTCTAAAGCAGATGTGGAGGAGCCCAAATGGGACTATTAGAAACATATTGAATGGTCAGTCAATAAACACATCATCATATGCTGTATCAGCTTTTGTTTTACATTTATAATCACACATTCTCACCTTGGTCTACATCTTTTTTATATTCATATCTAGTTAATCTATGTTGCTTGGTGTTTCATACAGGCACTGTTTTTAGAGAACCAATTATGTGCAAGAATGTGCCCCGCCTTGTTCCAGGTGATCTTCTGGGTCTTAAGTTAGTCATTTATTGGACATGATCCTCTGATTGGAGGTATAACAAGTAATATCCTTGCCAGGTTGGACCAAGCCCATCTGCATTGGAAGGCACGCTTTTGGTGATCAATACAAAGCAACTGATACTGTTATCAAGGGAGCTGGCAAACTGAAATTGGTCTTTGGTACGAATTATGTGCTGTCATGTTTGCACTTTAACTGTAGTTGCTGCAACTCGTCTTTCATGTTTTATTGCAGTGTTGGAAGCATGAGTATATTACTGTCTTGTGATGTGTATACTTTAGCTTGCTGCTTTTCTTTTGATTTGAGCTAATGACTAGCTTAATGACGATTGTACATGCGACAAATGCAGTGCCTGAGGGAAGTAGTGAAAAGACAGAGTTGGATGTTTATGATTTCACCGGGAAGGGTGGTGTTGCTTTGTCCATGTACAATACCGATGAGGTCGAGGCTCTACAATTGTTGCCATTCCTGTATGAAGTGCGAAATTAATTTATGTTGACCTGATGCTTTTTTTTCTGAATTGAATTCAGTCAATCCATGCTTTTGCTGAGGCTTCAATGAACTTGGCTTTAGAGAAGAAGTGGCCTCTCTATCTTAGCACGAAGAATACTATTTTAAAGAAATATGATGGAAGGTATCTGTAGCATCCTTCTTATGCTCTTTCTTTTTGAGGTCTTTGTTGTCTTTTTTCATTCATTTTTTGAAAAGCCCTTTTTGACAGTTTCTCTTTTATATAGATTCAAGGACATATTTCAAGAAGTTTATGAAGCTAACTGGAAATCCAAGTTTGAGGCAGCCGGAATATGGTATCTAAGATTGGATTGCTAATTTTAGATGCTTGTTCCGATGCTTAATATTATGTTGTTCTCGGTTTATAAGATGTGACTAAATTAATAGGTATGAGCACCGTCTCATTGACGACATGGTTGCCTATGCTCTCAAGAGTGACGGAGGCTATGTCTGGGCATGCAAAAACTATGATGGGGATGTACAGAGTGATTTCTTAGCCCAAGGTCTGTGTCTTAAGTTTAACGTGATCTTATATATTTTGAAAGCTTTTCACAAGTAGCTTTGGCTCCATGAGATTTGTTTCTGCAACATCTTAGTCTCTTTTACTTAACTTCTGGGCATGCAAAAACTATGATGGGGATGTACAGAGTGATTTCTTAGCCCAAGGTTTGTGTCTTAAGTTTAACGTGATCTTATATTTTGAAAGCTTTTCACAAGTAGCTTTGGCTCCATGAGATTTGTTTCTGCAACATCTTAGTCTCTTTTACTTATCTTTAGTAGGCTGAGCCTTCTGTGTGTCTCTCTTTCTAATAATTACAGGATTTGGATCACTTGGACTGATGACATCCGTACTGGTAAGTGTCTTAATTAATCCACTGCACTACTAAATCTTCATAAATATGTTGCATAATAGTCCTGTTAGAGTTAGGGTAGAGGGGGGAATTGCTTGATAGGGGCTAATAAGGCTCCACCTTAAACTTTTTTGAAAGGAAAAGACTAGCTAGCTACTAAGACCATTTTCTAGTTTATTTATATGGCAACCCCTAAACAGTCCCTTGTTTTTTCTTGTTCTCGATCCCCAAAATGACACTGCATTAATTAGCCTGCTCCACAACCTCCCTGTTACGTGCCTTGGTTGGCCCAAACTGCTTCTTTCTAGAATAAACCTTAAATTCCCTTAACCCAGAAACTGCGCCCGAGTATGGGTCCCTAACTAGACCCTTTGTAATTGTGGTGCATGTTCTATAAGCTTCTTTTTCTCTACAAAGGGGCATGGGATATGCTCTAGTGTTTGCTTTTGGTCGTTTGGTGGGTAATAGGCAATGTGGCCATCATATTCTCCTGTGTGTTGTATTTAGAGTAGGCAATGGGTGGGGTAAAAAGGTGTCCTTAAAGCTATGTTCCTCGAGGTCTCAACTCTGACTCAAACAACATGTTCTGGACTGAAAAGAAGCCAGTATACAGAAGTAGCTTACCTGGTGAAGGACACAAGCTTCTGGATCCCAGCAGAAATATTGTTCCGTAATTAGGTTCCCCGCTGTTGGTTGAAGCTCCTCCATTTATTTAGAAAGGAATCCCAAACCTAATCAATGCAAATAGATATCGTGGGATTCCAGTGTAGTTTAAAAGCTCCATATCCAACTGCTCCATTGATATTTATGTGCTCATATGTCACAGGATAGTCTACTTGAAATTCCTTCGGTGGGTAATAAACCATCCTGCATAGAGTTGAACGTTTTGGCTCAACTTTTGGGAGAAGAGTGGATATATGCGTACATCCCTATATGAAAGAACTTCGTGATGTGTTTTTGCTGAGCTCTATGTTTTGACTTTTTGAAAAACAGGTGTGCCCCGATGGCAAGACCATTGAATCAGAAGCTGCTCACGGTACTGTCACTCGTCATTTCAGAGTTCATCAGAAGGGAGGTGAGACCAGCACAAACAGCATTGCTTCTATCTTTGCATGGTCGAGGGGACTTGCCCACAGGTAAAAATGCCTACCGTGTTATATTATTTTGTATTTTACATCTTGGACATTACAATGAAGATGCTAACGGGAAATGTCAATTATGTTCCTTATCAGGGCTAAGTTGGACAACAACCCTAGACTTTCAGATTTCACCCAGAAGTTGGAAGCTGCCTGTGTTGGAACTGTAGAGTCTGGAAAGATGACTAAAGATCTTGCGCTCATAATTCATGGATCCAAGTTAGTTTTACTACAGCCGCTTCTGTACAATACATGAAATGCTCTCTTGACAATCCCACATCCCCATCTATTTTTTTCTTGCTTTTAACTCTAATTTTTGTGGTTGATAAACTCTGTAGGCTTGCGAGGGAGCACTACCTAAACACTGAAGAGTTCATTGATGCTGTGGCAGCAGACCTTAGGGCAAAATCAATGCTTAAGTTAGTGTACGCGAATATGGACACTATTAGCCACTTATCTAGCTTGTAAAATGTCACTTCACTGACTGTCATCTTTTGAAGAAGGTTCTTTATTTGATAGAATAGCAGGAAATCAAAGATGAAAGAGAAACATGCACTCCACACTTCAGAGTTACCTTACGTCACTGCTTGGTTTGATTGCAGATTCTGATGGCATGGCTGCAGGAAGAAGGAAAATGAGCGAGAGTTTCGTGGGGTTTACTGATGACCTAGCAAAATGAAATGTAATAAATAGGAGAGTTCTTCAGGTGCAATCTTATATGATCATGTCTAGACATTGGTATTCGGTGGACCCTTTTGTTGCTGGTTACTTCTGTGACGAATATTCAGTTCTAAATGGTTATTCTTCGACATCAATTGGCAATCTAAATGTTGGGTTTGTTTCTGGAGGTTGTATGAATGACAAGGTTTGTGCTTCCTGGTGAAAGGAATTCATCCTTTTTTTAAATCAAGATCATGGCTTCAAGCCTTGGATCCCGTGATCCTGCACATTGTCCCGTTTGTAGGTTTTAAAGAGTAAAACCTACACCTAAGTTGGTTGGTTATGTTGAATCAATACCATTAGCTGAGGCGATATTACGAGGTTTAAATCTGTGGTACTTGTTCAGTAGTGAGTTCTTATCCATCACTATTTGCATTCTGGAGTTGTGTCTTAAGTATTTCCCCTGCTTTTCCTCTATGACCTCTCCTTGGACCTTGGTAAGACGAATATGATTTTATGCGTTTAGTCGTCAAACCAGTGTTTGGATCAACGCTTGTAAGGCAGGAAAGCCATGATAGTCCGACAAATTTTGTGAAAAAGTTTGATCCTTAATTAAAGAAAATTGTATTATGTATTCATCTAGTCCCTTCACTTTCCTTTATGAACCAAATATAGTGTAACAGCAGCACTTATGGAAGAGAGTAAGATAGCAATGGAACTTGACTCCTTAAAAGGGATTAGGGAATTTAATTATGTTGCTAAATAAACCAAGGTTGTGGAAAAACGGTATGGTCCTCAATACGGACCATCAAAATACGGAATAACGGGAGTATCAATCGACCGGACGGGTAGTATAATACGGAAGACAATTTATTTGCTTTTCAACATCATCGGCAAATGAAAAACCTGCAATATAATATTATAATACATATTTTAAATGAATTAATAGTACACCAGCATATATAAAGTAACTTTACCACTCTTTGTCAGTCAGTAAGAATCGATTCGAATATATAGTACTGTAGCATGAATATGTATAACGTACACTGTAGGAGCATCATTTGTGAAGAAAAAACAAGATAACTTATGCTCTGTTTTTGTCAAGGAAGAATACTAGTACCTCAATGGATTGTTTTGCGGAAGAAACACCAGCAACCACTTATAAGATCAACCGATAAGAAGCAATATATGTTGGTACTCGTAGAATCTGAATATATAATCACCACAATATGAGTGTTTTTCTGTGAACAATAAAGTAATGTGCTACTCTGTTTTTAAGAAGACAACATAGTGCCCCTGCACCTCAATATATCACTGAGAATAATGAATTACGGAATCTTTCAGTTAGCGTGGGTAACTTACGGCAACAGCTATATTATAAATCTATTTATATGCGGGTATGATTAAGAAGTAGAGAAATTATGGTTAATACCATCTGCGTTTAATATTCTATTTAGCGGACATTCCCGCTTTTTCAGTAATACGGTTTATATACGGGAATTGAAAGTGAATAAACGGGCGTACTGCAATAATACGGCTTCAATACATATACGGATATGTAACGCTCGCAATCATGTTTGAGATAGACAGACGCGGTGCGGCCGTTAAACGCCGTACCGTCCCTTTTTCAATCATGAAATACACCCACTATTTAATAACAAAATCAGGGAAATATGCTAAATAAACTGCCTTCTAAATAAACCCACTATCTTAATTAATATAGTTAGAGAAATGTTTGGGAAGTCTTGGCACACGTTTTGGTCCCTGGGGATTGTCTCAGCTTGGGTCACGTTCGTGACATTGCCCCGGTCTTTGGAAACTAACTTGTTCTTAAGTTGGAAGTCCGGGAATTTGGTACAGAAAACGGTGTCGGGTTCAGTGCAAGGCCAGTCTAGTCATCTTTTTTCTTTGATAAGGGGGCTACATGAGTAGCTATGTAACCATTATATGGTTATATTAGCAAAGGTTTTACCCTGCTAAGGTACAAAATAAGAGTAAACTAACACAAAATAAGAAGTTTCACACCGTAGCCTAAATCTAATTTAGGTTACCCACCGTCCCCTTGGCTGGTAAAACGTAACCCATTAGTTATCTTTATATGAGTCTTGCGTTTAGGTTCCTTGAATGTTGGCTAGATCATCCATGGGCTCATCTCTTCGGGGGTGGTTTACCACTTCTTCTTAGAATGCGATCAATGTTTGCCAGGGACTTACTTGGGTACGGATAGGTTATGCGGAGACGCTGTCCATATTTAAAACATTTTCTTGCTTCCGCTGATGGTCTACATCTTGGTTGCTTGGATTTTTTGTTTCGGAGATTTTTTGAGCTGATTTTTGTGAGTCAGTAATTTCCGGGAGAGCTCAACATGTAACTCAATTCTATCTAGTGAATTTCCTTGTACCAGGGAAGGCCTACCGTCATTTGGGATGACTGGTGATCTATAACATACTTCCTGGCCATCCTCCTTCTCACTGGAGTGTGAGAAAATTGTTGAACTATCTGAACTCGGCCTCTCGTGAGTTGGGCTAGCTAAATTGACATTGTTTGCATAATGAGAACGGGACAAAAAAGTGCATATTACCGGCGCCTTCTTCTGCGCTTTGGAGGTCGAGGAGAAAAAATCAGCCTGTCCAGCTGTATCATGTGCAGGCGACAATTGAAGTTCAATTGCTCCTTCGAATTGAAGTAATTGTTACTTTCTAACAGTAAAGTTGCTTTTTCCTTTCTGCCGTTCAGCCCCACGCGTGTCCAGTCAAGACACCTTTTGAATTCTTCCCAAAATTCCACAACTGCGCTGATAATCCGAATCGTCTCGTCCATGTATGAAACTCGAGGAGAAAAAACCACAGGCGTCGTGATGTTTCCAACCTCATCTTCATTCCTCCTCGGGGCCTACACCTGAACTAAAGGATGTTGTGCTGATAGAACTTCCCGCGACTCTTCCTCTTCTCTGTTTTCCGATCGCTGGTGTTCAGAGAGGTCTTCAGACCAATATTCAACAACTCCAACTTTGTGAATCAAGCCCTCAACATCAACTGAAATTTCATCATTTATGATCTGCATCTTAACGGTTTCAATTTGGACATGTGCTTCTAGGTAGTTAGGAATAATCCCCATGTCGTATCTACTGAGATAACAGTTCCAAACAGTCTTAATATTGAGTGTACTGATTTTCAGTCCATGCTTGGATTGGAATTCCTCTTACCGCGATGGGTGACCTCCTGGGAAGTCCTCGTGTTGCACCTCTCTTTTGGGTGCGACCATACTAGCACTAATGCACCGGATCCTATCAGTCTAGTCATCTAGAACGTGAGGGACAAACTCACCATGGAGTAGCTGGGCCGGAAGGCCAAGGTGGAACAGGGGTGGATGACGGGCTTGCCTTCGGTGAAGTCGGACAGAAGGGTGGCAGTGTGTGCAGGCGGTGAGCTTTAAGAGAGAGATAGGGAAGACGTGGATTTTGGCGGAGGCGAGAAGCTGCAGTTGGTATGTTATGCCCCAGATTTTGTTTTTATTTTCTTTCTGATTCGCGAAGAGAGTTCACATTAATTTCGATCTTATGTTAGAATGTCTATGACATTCTCCTACTGTTATTATGTTGGCTTGAGGAATGAGGGTTAAAAATGTCCTTTTGTTTCGTTATTAATTAAGCGTTAGGAAATTCATTTATTTTCCTTATTAATTCCTAACTCTCATTTTCTCCTTTCCTATTCCATATTATTTGTTTCTCCTCCCTCAATTATATTCTCGATCTTCTCTTTCACTGCGCTCCGCCAATAACTTCCTCGCTTTGCTCAATCTTCTCTTTGTCCCTTCTTCAATTTCCTCTCAATTATTAATTGCTGGAGATCTGCTGGTGGAATTTCATTCGTCTATCAGTCGTCAGTCAGGTTTGGGTTGTGGATCTGGTTCTCTTCTCCGTTGAGTTTCCCTTTTCTCTTTTATGATTTTGATTTTGTATTTGGGAGTGGTTCAATTCGAGGGATTATCGTCCGGGTGGAGATTCGAGGAGGGCGCTGCACAGAGTCCGCAGAGATAGCTTTGTTTCGGATGCGAGGTAGGCGGTATAAGGATTCGGGTGTGTGTGTTCACTCACGGGGGCTTCTGGTTTCGTTGTTTTCCGTATATGTTTGTGTGGCTTTCTGATTTGTGGTGACCTTGTTCGCTTCTGAATTGCGTATTGATGTGGTAAAATCCTGCGGGAAGTATATTCGATTTGTGTATTTTGTTATGAGCAACTCTATATATTTCAATGGAGTTTTGGAGTATTGGAACTGCCTTTGTTGCATTTTTGATTTGTAGGTTTTGTAGTGTCTGGACTTGCGTCCGGACGTGTAAGTCCAGACGTAGGTGCGGACGCCTCTAAAATTCCTATGTTTTTGCTGTGTCCAAACAGAATGCGAGGACGAATTCCGGATTTCCCTTTCGACTTGTGTCCGAACTTGTAAGTTCGGACATAAGTTTGGACAGGTTTTCACAGATTTTTGGACTCTGTCTGGACCGTAGGGTCGGACAGAAGTCCGGATGCCTCTTGGATTTCAAATTGGACATGTGTCCGGACTTGTACGTCCGGACACATGTCCGGACGTGTTGTATTTTGTAACTGACTTACGCCCGGACTTGTTGAAATACCCCTAACCTTAAAAACTTAATTAAATGATCTATTAATGATCTAAGATGGTTAATAAACATCTAAATACCATTGGGGAAACAATATAAAGATCTCAACAAGGTAAAACATGCCTTAAGATCGGTAAAGCCAAAATTGTGCTTTAAGGCACCATAGAGGTTGTATCACCTCAAATAGGATCCTAAGTGGATTCCTAAGTATTATAATGAAGTAATGAACATTATAAAACCATTCTCAAAGGAAACCAAGCTCTAAAACCTGTTCTAACACAAAATGTGCTTTAAAATTCCTTAAAGCACGTTTTTGAGAAAATTGACTTTCTGAGTGGGTTTTGAGTGGTGTTAGGCATTGGATTAGACCTTAATATACTAATGTACTATAATGTACCACATTAGAGGGTCTAAATCTAAGATTTAAAAAAAAATCAAAAATATGGCATTCATTTGTGAATAGTAACCCAAATAGTGCATTTTTAAGCAAAATTGACTAAGTATGGTCAATGGTCAATTAATGACCATCCCTAACCTTATGAAGTTGGCAGCATGGAGCAATGGAGAACAGCACATTCAACTTTAACACAAAATATCTAGCTAATTTGGTGAATCACCATTTTACTATTCCATTTTATACTTTTTATTCATTTAAACACATTATCTTTCTTTCTCTTGCCTCTTGTCCCCCATTCCAGCCGAGCCATCAGCATTCCCAAACCCTCTCAAGATGTGTTCTTGAGCATTCAAGGCAAATCAATCTCTTTTGCACCTAAGGTAATGGTTTAAGGCATATTTTAGCTCTTTTTATTCATCTTTCCATTACCTACACAAGGATCTCATGATCTATCACTTTCCATGGCTCATTCTCAGCATTTTAAACCTTGAACAACAATCATTCTCGGCTGAAGCAAGTCTTGGGACCAAGGTTGCCAAAATTTACATTATAAGGTAAAAACATACCTTAAGCATTTTTATTCTCCATCCGGTTTTATTCTTCTGATTTCTATGAGTTTATTCACTCATATATTCATATTTACATGTTAATTCAGTTGGTTAACCATTTGGAGCAAGGGTGGCCGAAAATCAAAGGAAATATCATTCTTTAAGGCATTTTACCAAGGTAAAACCTATCACCATGGCAGCTTGTTGTTGTCTAGCTGTTCCCAATGTTTATATGGTGAATTTAACATCGTGTGGTGTGTTTAATTCAGGCCGAAACCCTTTGGAGACTACCTAGCATTTTTAACGTGATTTTTGCCTTAAATCTTACATTAATTGTTCTTTATGGTTAAGCTCATGTTTGGAGTATAACCATATCTTATTTTGGTGTATTAAACATGTCTAAATGATGTTGGTGATTTTTCCTCCAAGCTGCCGAGTTGTTACTAAGGATAAACCAAGGTATAAACACCTTAAACTTATGATTTTATGATTTTTAAGCATATATATTATATGTGCCGAAAGTGGAGTTGTTTATATGGGTGATTTTAACCTAAGTGTGGAAAAAATGACTAAGATAAATTAAGCTAGTCATTTAAGTGATTTAATTAACATAATGGTCAAATTATGACATTATGTGGAAAAATAATTAAGCTACAGCAAGGCCGAGAGCTTATAGTATAATTTGAGCTATTTTATGTGTAATTTTATGTTATAAAGCAAAGTTGTAATAAGGCCATGTCATTAGGCCATTTTAATTTAAGTTTAATGCTTATTTAATTTAATTTATGCTTATATAATTAAGTTTGGGGTCAAACGGTAATTACTAGTAAATTATAAAGCCGTGGTCTTAATTTAGAGGAATTTAGGGTTTTTAAATGAATTTAATAAAAATTATAACATTTTATAAAGTTTTGGGTCAAAATTGTAAAAATAGAAAAGTATAGGGTATAATAGGTAATTACCGAAAGTTTGGTTCCAATTTGGCATTAGAAGTCAAAGTTGACTATATAGGAGACTTTGACCAAGTTTGGAGAATTTGAGAAATTAAAATACTACCTTATAATAAGATAGTTATTAAATTGTAAAAGATTTAAAAGAGATGGGGTGATATTGTTATTTCCGAAACTTTGGGGTACTAAATGGAATTTAGTACAAACCTTAGGTTATTAGGAGTTTTTAGAAGTTTATTTGGCTAAATTTGGAGTTAAAATGGATTATATAAGTATAATATATGATATTTCATAACATTGTTACAAATGGGTAACATATGTGTATAAACCGAGAA
This sequence comes from Limonium bicolor, assembly GCA_023374045.1. Lineage (NCBI taxonomy): Eukaryota > Viridiplantae > Streptophyta > Magnoliopsida > Caryophyllales > Plumbaginaceae > Limonium > Limonium bicolor. The sequence goes on along the minus strand of CM041777.1, from coordinate 263,974,932 downwards.
TTATAGAAAGTATAAGGTTAGGAATGATATTTATAACCTTTTGGTATAGTTTGGTAATTTTTGGAGTTATGTATAAGGTTTTATAAAGATATATGTATAATATATAGTTTTAATGGCATTAGGAAACTATGTATTATAAATTGGGGAGATTTGGTAATTATATAAAGTTAGGTGGTGGGAATTTAATTAAAACAGACCCTAGGGTCTGTTCGGTAATTATAACCATTTAAAAACTATAGGTTATAATTATATTAAGGTTTAAGGATTATAATATAAGGTATATATTATAGGTGTAACAATGAAATATAATTTGGGGTTGATTTGTAATTCATGGAAGTATAGTGGGAGATAATAAAAACCGAGAGTATACGGGGTTGTTTGGTATTTATTAACAATATATATAACTATAGGTTATAATTGTTTTAATGACATAAATGTCATAATATATGTTATATAACTATAATATAACGTTATATAAATTATGTGGTGGATTTTGTAAATATTTAAGAAAATAGGTGTTGTTCGGTAATATGGGCATTTTTGAATAAAAATTTATAATATGGTTTTTAATGTTATAAGGGTGTAACATTTATAATATAAGTACTCATTAAAAGAGAATGAATATATTATAAAGACTTACCATATAATAAATAGTCCCATAATACATGTACATAAATAAATATATGTTATGGAGTGGAAAAATATAATATGGTTTAATAACCATGTATTATTATAATCAAAATGATATAAGATAAAGAGAAAAGAATTACAAACATTAGATATGGAAATTCTGATGTTAGGAGTATACATGGAATAATAAGGATTTATATAATTCAAAGTATTTTTACGTATGAATTATACTACATTAAACTTGGAAAAACAAACCTTAGGAAAATAAATACTAAGGTGAAATGTATAATATATGATAAAGAATTATACATGCAATATAGAAATAAACTATATGATATACAAGGGTATACTAAGTTACATTGCGATAATAAGTTCAACATTAAGTATATTAATATACGAGACAAGACTACGCATGTAATATAACGTTTTTCCAAATCCCGAGTTAAGCCGAAAACCCGACAAACGTTGACAGTTAATAACGGGGGATTAACCGGGAGGTGTTAGTGACGGTACGGGGTACCGTAGAGTTATGTCGTTTTACGGATTCTAATCAGTAGCATTATGTATTATTAGACTGTTAGAGACGACACGGGGAGCATCGGATCTAGCTGATTCATACTCCACGGTTATACATTCAGGGTGAACGGTATGTTGTTACGTGTCTCTGATTGTCTCTGAGGGCTTCCTCAGTTCAGACTTCTGTGTAATCTGTGATAAGATTGTTTGTCTGAATGTGTGATTAAATATGCATGAGCTGTATATTTTTAGCTGCTTATTATTTACTGTTGTTATGTTAACAGTATTGGTTCGTATATATGGACCTATATATAAAACGAACTAGCGGCTATGGTGCTATCTTATATGTAATATAAGGATCGTCAGAAAAACGTTGTAGCACTAGGATAATAAGATATACATATTATCCAAGACTTTAATACGGAGCATTGGCCTTTCTAACGCCGCTCTCGTATCTAACACTGGATCCCGAGTTTACAGACTCCGGATTGGACTAATGACCTTAGTCTGCTGTGTTAGAAAAATTTAATAATGCGATGCGATGGTATAATTAATTAACATAACAAAGCCAAGAGGATGTGGCTCTTGGTGCGCCCTGTGATCACAAAAACGATACTAGGATGTCCGCGTACGGGTCCGCAAGTATCAAGAAAATTTCCCGTGAGCTAGGATGGCTCGTTGGTCAGAGACTCTACCGCTGGAGTGGCTACTGCCGTGGGTGACCCGCCATAGTATATGGGTAATTTAGAGACACGTCGTTTTAACGAGACGTTGTCACTAGGTATAACCGAACATTTATTACAGTTGAGACTTGTACATTGGCGAACAATATTGGTTTTTATACCAAGGACGGGAGTTGATACTTGTTTATTAATCTCGTTGTTTCGCCTTGTTGTTCACTGGTTATACTGCGTGGTTTATATTATGTGTGTTGATGGTTGTGTTATTGTATGGATATTACTGTTAAATGTTTTACAGTTTAAATATTAAAACGGTATTGCATGTAACGAATCTCATGCTCTCGACCAATTAATTGAGGGGTTTGAGGAGGCATGACGGGGCATGTGATAACATACTCAGCAGGGGCTGATTCCATACCACAAACCATTTTTGTTTCAGGAGACTAGCTGGAGGGTCGACGCGCGGCGCGACAGTTGTGTTTACTTTTGGTTAGACTTGGTACGGTTTGAGACTACTGTTGTTTCGGACTCGGGTATGTAAACCGAGGTGTATGTTTGGTTAGACGCTCACGTGTACGGTTTTGTATAAGACGGTTGTTGTTGTATACCTTTTAGATTGTTTAAGCACTACTATCTATCTCTTGTGGTCACTGCGGGAATACGTTTCGTATGTTGATTATCATGTAACTCGTTATCACCCGTATGGGCGAGTGATAACAGTGACACCATTAGAACGACATTCTGTTATTTACCGCTGCGATTTATTTACTAAATACGACGTTTATATTATAATTAGGAGCCGGATTAGTAGGGGTGTTACACTTGTGCCCCGGACGTAAGTCCGGACATGTTGTATTTTCATGTCTGGCGTGCATCCGGACTTGTAAGTCCAGACACATGTCCGGACACCTCCGTTTTATGTCTCGGCATGCGTTCGAACTTGTAAGTTCGAACGTACGTCTAGACACGCCTTTGATTTTGCATAACTTCTTCGTTTGAACTCCGTTTTGAGTGCCGTTTACGGCGTTGGATTCCTCTCTTCGAGTACTATCTGTTTTGATATGTTTTAGTACGTGTTTATGTGTATTTTTTCCTGAAAGTCTATGATAAGCCTTTAAACTCTATTTTGCTCTAGAAGTGCTTTATGACTTCTGAATTCGTTTTGATCCTCCGTATTTTGCTAGTCTTGATTAAGGACTTCTGTTTTGGATATTGAGTTCTGATTTGGTTATGTTTAAAACCTTGTGCTCGGGTGTTAATGCTTTGCAACACCTTCTTTTTGTTTAATTAAGCTTCTGATTTGGGACCTAGTCTTCTCTATGTCTGAGTCGTGGAGAGTTAGGTCTAGCTATCCCGTAGCATGCTGCATAGGACGTCCTTCTGTTATCTCACAGGTGTCTCCCCCGTTCTGTTCATAGGTGCCTCACCTGTTCTGTTCACGAGTGATGTTTCCTCATTCTGTTTACAGAACCGCTTCGTTCTGTCTGTATGCGTTGAACGCTAGTGTGAGAGGTGATCATCCGGGCAGGAAGGCTGGGTTCGGGCCGGGTCAAGGAGATTTTTTGGGCCCGCCGAGCCTGCTCATGAAGACCAAGCCCGGTTTTTATATCTTCGGGCCAGGCCGGGCTAGGCCCGGTTTTTTTCAACTCTGTCAGTGCCCGGCCCGCCCGGCCTGGTTATTTATTTATTTATACTCTTTAAATTTAAAATGTTAATATATATATATATATATATATATATATATATATATATATTTAATTTCAAAATTGTTATTATATAGGGAAAATTCACGATATACCCCTGTTTTCTTTCGTAATTCACAATATACCCCTGTGATTTTAGTAATTCAACTCTAAACACGCTTAAATGTTGTCCAAAATTGATGAAATTTTACATGGACGATGCTAAAGTATTATATTTTGGTCCAATATCAAATTTGAAGCTTTTTAAGCTCACATGTGAGCTGTGGGACCCAATGAATATGTGACAGTTCATTGGGTCCCACAGGTCACATGTGAGCTTAAAAAACTTCAAATTTGATATTGGACCAAAATATAACACTTTAGCATCGTCCATGTAAAGTTTCATCAATTTTGGACAACATTTAAGCACGTTTAAAGTTGAATTACTAAAATCACAGGGGTATATTGTGAATTACGAAAGAAAACAGGGGTATCTCGTGAATTTTCCCTTATATATATAAATTTGAGAAAGTTTATATTATATGTATATTAATATAATTTTGATATATGTATGATAGAAAAATAATACATGATATATATTATTGCATATATATTTAAAAAATAATAAATAATATTGAAAACCAGGCCAGGTGGGCTCAGCCCGTGGGCTTGAAAATTTGCCGTGGCCCGGCCCGGTTTTTTATTCGGGCTCATTTTTTTGTCCAAGCCCGTCGGATTCGGGCCTATCGGGCTTTTTTCCGAGCCAGACCGGGCCGGGTCACCGGGCCGGACAGGTTTTGAGCAGCTTTACCCACCTCTATTCGTATTCTGTTCTGCTTCTGCTTATGTATGCTCTTTCTGCTTCTGTATTTGACAAACTATTGTGTGCTTTCTGTCCATTAAACGCCTCTGTTTGTTTGATTCTACTTCCGTCTGTTCTGTCTGTTTTCAAACTCTGACAGACTACAGAGTGCTTTCTGTCCATTGGACATATCTGTTTTACAAAGTGCCCTACTTTGTCTGCTCTATCTATGTGTCTGATTTTAGATGGACTGCTATGTGCTTTCCATCTTTTGTTAAGCTTTCATCTTTGGTGAAGCTTCTGATTTTGCTAAGCTTCTGATTCTGTTTAAGCTTTTGAGTTTGTTAAGCTTCTGATTTCGTCAAGCTTTCAGCTTCAGTTTACCTTTGGCTATTAAGTATATGTTTTGACCACCGCTTAGCTCCTTCCGCTTTAGACTTTATGTCTATTTAAAAGACTTCCGTTTTGTCTCTGATTTTGCTCTAGCTAAGCGTTTTCGTATATGTACATATATATATATATATATATATGTTCAGTATCTGTTTTGAGCATGCTCAGCTGATGAAGTTTATCACCTGCTGAGCTATAGTTTGGCTAACCCCTATCTCCGTCTGATTTACAGGTTTTAGTTCGTGCTTGGAGATTCAGCTTTTACGTTTCGTTTTGGCATTTGAGTTTTGTGTTCGACCTGTTTGGCTTGAGGGCCCAGTTGTATTTAGTTTATGCTTTGTATTTCAGTTTGGCTTCCGCTTATGAGTTGTAAAGACATGTTGTAAACGTTCATTTGTATAATGTAAGAGTACTCTACTCTATTTTGGGAATTCGTTAGTGTAGTCTTGCGTGTCTTAGGTAATACATGCGCGGCATGTAATGGTCTCTCAACCAGGGTGGTTTTGGGTCGTTACATGGTAAGCGACGGGCTGACACGAGCGACAATGGGAAATGGCCCATAGAAGCGTTTGATGAGCTTGTAGGATTGACGATGAGTGACACTACTTTGGCGGTATGGTTGGAGCGTCACATAAACCAAGTTGCCGATTGAGAAGGTGGTGCCGCAGCGGTGGTCAGCCTGTTGCTTGATGCGGTTACGGGTGCGGTGGATGTTGTCCTTCAGTTGAGTAAGAATGGAAGCGCGATTCATGAGGGTACTATCAACCATAGCGATTGATGTGGAGTGCGGAAGATAGTCCAGGAGGCATGGCGGAGGGCGTTTGTATGTGGCCTCACACAGAATCATGCCAATGAAGTTGTGAAAGCTGGTGTTGTATGACGATTCTGCCCGATGTAAGTAGGTGACCCATTGGCTGGGAGTATTGGCGACAAAAGCAGCGTAGGAAGTCCTCGAGAAATCTATTAATAATCTCGGTTTGATTGTTGGACTGGGGATGGTAGGCACTTGACATAGATAATGTGGTACCTTGAAGGTAAAATAGTTCCTGCCAAAAGAAGGTCAGGAAAACCGTGTCGCGGTCGGACATGATGGAGGAAGGCATCCCATAAAGACAACATATGTCCTTGGAAAAAGCGTTAGCGAACGTGGCAGCAGTGTAGTGGAAGCCGAGTACGGTGAAGTGGGCTGCCTTGGAGAACTGGTCAAAGATGACAATGATGGTAGTTTTACCTTGGGATAGTGGAAAACTGGTGATGAAATCCATGGACATGTCGCTCCATATTTTATCCGAGGTCGGTAGGGGTTGAAGTAGACCTTTGGGGGCTTAAGTTTCGAGTTTGACCGCCTGGTAAGTGGCACAAGTGGAGACCACAGGTAGAACATCTTTACGGATTCCCAACCAATAGAAGGCAGCCGAGACTTTGACCAATGTACGGGCCACGGCTGTGTTGCCACCCGTCAGTGTGGTGTGAAACTCTGATATGAGAAGTGGCCGGAGGACAAATCAGTCCGGGATGAAAAAACAACCACAATAAAAGATGAGACCGTCGTGGATCTTGTAGTTGCGGTGGCTGTCCAGGTGGGTCTGGATGTTGGCGAGGAGGGCCGAGCAATGGTGAGTAAGGTGTGCACGGAGAGTGGTGATGATGGCAAGTGTGGGCTGGGAGACGGTTTGGATTGAATGGAGCTCAAATTCGGATGTGTGAGAGAGGGCGTCGGCAGGGATGTTATCCTTGTCGGGCTATAAACAATGGTATAGTCGAAGCCGAGTAATTTGGAGAGCCATTTCTGCTACTCTAGGGTTTGGATCACTTGGGAGGAGAGGAACCGAGGCTCTGGTTGTAACACCCCAATTTTTAACCTTTTAATTAGTCCTAAATCATTTCATGAAACAGCAAAAGTCATAAATATTTGGTGTTACCGACACACCCTTCCATGAGTGTTAAGGATATGTGGGAAACATTTGCTCTTAATTAAGATTAAAGAAAACCAATGACCATAAATTCTCATGAGAAACGGGCATGACCTTTGCTAAAGATACACCCTTAAACATACTTTTCAAAACCTGCTTAGACAATAGAAACACGGGAATCCACACTGGGATTCCATCCAACCACATATTTAAGATAGTACATACTCTCAACCAAGGCCAATTACACACATCCAAACGAAGAGCTAAGAAGGGAATTTATACTTATACATTTTAAAAAAAAACGAAAGGAATACAAGTTGGAAATTCCCCCAGGACCCATGCTCTCAAAGTTCTTCAATACTGTGAGGAAACATTCAAGCACATAGACACATAAATACAAACCGTCAGTATAAAACTAAGTAAACACTAAGTGCCCAAATCGGGTCTTATAAATAACATAAGATACAATATCAATCTTTCTTTTGTTTCCTCAAACAACTCATCTTTCCTTGTTATTTCTTCTTTTCCTTCCTTTCGGTATTTCATGTTTTCTAGTATTCTCACACGTCCATGAAGAAGGTGTCAAGGGGACACGTTCCCAAGCTTAGTCCTTCTAGACCTTATCCTTGATTCTAGACCCTTAAGTGTGCATACCCCCTATGGCACCTTTAAACCATAGATTATATACTAGACTCTACCTCACACCGGTGTCAATGGGACACGTTCCCAAGCTAAACTCACACACTTCATAAAGGAGGTGTCAAGGGGACACGTTCCCAAGCATAAACTCACACACTCCATAAAGGAGGTGTCAAGGGGACACGTTCCCAAGCATAAACTCATTCATTCAACTTTTCCATGCTCATCTCATCACCTTATCCAAACATTCCGTAATAACAACTTCAATTATTAAAAAGCACATATTTTCAACCACATTCACCTCATATAGTTTGGTATTCACATATAACAATAGGGCAACCCCGCAAGGCACTCATATAAAAGTCAATCACATCTTGCCAATCAATAATTCTTTCAAATTCACACACATTGATCACAAGATCTTACCATGCCCTTTACCTTTCCTCCTTGGCCATTCAAAGGTCCAACATAAACTTCCACATTTCCTTAACCACATGAAGTGTTCCCGTAGTCCCATGGACGAATCATAATACACATCCCCATTAAGGCACACACATGGATAGACTTAGGTTTACCTCTTTGGTCGACTTAGCTTGGGTTCATGCTCTTGTCTTCTAGCTCACGCTCTAGTGTCATCCCCAATGTATATGGGATCACAAAGCATTCAAACAAGAGCACACAATCAATAACCATTCAACAATGCTCAAAGATAACGTAAGAATGTAAACTTCTCTTCGTCCTAAGATCGACACTAAGTTTTCTTAGGCTTACAACTCACTTCCAACCTTTCTTTTATGCTCCTTTTATGCTACTCAACTTCAAAATCATAAAATGGTATTAATAACAGAAAAATTCCAAATTTAAGATCAATTTTGGCCATAAACAGCATGGGTAGAACTCAAAACTCAACTACCACCAAAACCAACAATAAGTGGTTTAAACTCAAGGTTTTGACATAATATGAAGCTTTAATGAAGGCGTTAAGCCTAAAAATGAGTTTAAGGGTGTGAAATTAACAAAAACCTTACCAGATGAATAGTAACAATGGTGGAGAAGGAGATAGTGATTTCTAGCTCAAAATGAAGCTTGAAGAAGAAGAAGAAGAAAATCGTCTTTAGTTGAACATTCATTAATAATCAACTTTAGATGAATATTTGAGTGGAAGAAGGGAGGAACAAGGGTTCCCCTTGCTGTTGATGTTGTTGGTCTAACTTGGGCAGAAAGGAAGGGGCTATACGTGAAAATACAAAAGGAGAGAGAGAGAGAGGGGAAGTGGTTTAAGGGGGGAAGAGGCATGTGACTAGCACATGTCTCTAATTAGCTCGTTAGATCATTTAAATAAATCCCCTCATTCTTCTAAAATTTCATATCAAACCCTCTTTTTTAAAGTTCCAGAATTTGCTAAAAATGGACATGGCACATCTATGCCATAGACAAAAACGTGATTTAGGCCTTTAAATCTTCACACTTAATTAAAACTAGGATTTTCTTTTTAAATATCTTCTCATCATTAAGATAGGATACAATACTATATTATGAGGTTGGAAATCACTTTTCAAGGTCAAAGTATTTGAACCCACTCAAAATTACCAAAACGCCCCTTAAGGCTAAATTTTGCTTTAAGCAAATTTCTTCATAAATCGTGAGCTCTTGTTCTATAAAGACTCTTTAAGATCCCTTTTAACCCCATAAACAAGGTTTAACTCACTAATACCATCTTAATAAATTGGGGTATTTCACTGGTGGTCAGTGACAATGGTGAAGTGTGACCCGATCAAATAGGGAGTGCCACTTTTTTACGGCGGAGGTGATAATGAACATCTCTCGAGAATAGACGGAAGCGTTGTGCATGCGAGGGCACATTTTTTTTTGCTAAAGCTATGGGGTTAATATGTTGTGTAAGGACCGCGGCAATGCCGGTATCGGATGCATCAATTTGAATGGTAAAGGTGGCGGAGAAGTCCTAAAAGGTAAGGATAGGGGCAGTGGTGAGGGCTTTTTTGAGGCGGTCTAAGGCTTTGATATCGGTGGTGGACCAGTGGAAGGAATACTTGCAAAAGAGATCAGTGAGTGCGCTGGCAATGGAAGCGTACCCGGCGACGAGCGACGGTAATACCCTACAAGCCCAAGGAAGCCACGAATTTGGAGAACGATGGTGGGGCGAGGCCATGATTGAATGGTGAAGATCTTGTATGGGTAGGGGGAAACACCGATGGAGGAGATGATGTGGCTGAGATACGCGATGCAACTTGCACCGAAGGTGCATTTGGATCCATTGGCGTAGTAGGAGTGACGGTCGAGCGAGCCAAGTACATAGGTGAGGTGGTCCCAGTGGGAGGTCATGTCGGGGCTATAGACAAGGGTTTCATTGAAGAAAACAAGAACAAATCGGCAGAGGACATCCTAAAAGAGGTCGTTCATGGCCACTTGGAAAGTGGACAGAGCGTTAGTAAGTCCGAATGGCATTAAACGAACTCATAGTGGCCATTGCGGGTATAGAAAGCGGCCTTATGAATGTCGGTGGGTTAGCCGGATCTGGTGGTTCCCATCACACAGATCGATTTTGGAGAAGATCGTGGCACCGTGTAACTCATCGATGGTAGTGAAAGGTAACGACCCTTGACCGTGATGGCATTCAAGGCGTGATAGTCGACGTAGAACCACGATGTACCATCTTTCTTGTGCACGAGGAGGACGAGGGAAGAGAATGGGCTTGTGCTTGGCTTGATGATCTCCTATGTGAGCATGTCGTTAACCATGTGTTCGATCTTGGTTTTGTGATGATGCTGGTAGCGGTAAGGGTGGACCTTAACGGGGTCGGAGTTATCCATGAGAGGGATGGAGTGGTCATGGGTACGGGGAGAAGGAAGGCCGCGAGGGAGGTCGAAGATAGGGGAGTATTGGATCAAGGTAGGGTGGAGTTTGAGGAGCGGAGGAAGTGGTGGGACGCCGGAGTTGGTGAAGGGGGTGGTGGTGATGACATAGTAGTAGACGATGGCGTGGTTGTGGTGCTATATTTGGAGTTGGGAGAAGGAGATAGGAGCGGCCTCGATAGGGCGGATGCCGTGTACGGTGATCCATTAATGGGAGAGGCGGACCTATAAAAAGAGCTCCTTATAGTCAGAGATGAAGGGCCCCAAAGACGAGATCCAGTTGCACCTTAGGACCACATCAACGCCATGAACGGGCAAGAGGTGCAGATTGCTGCTGAACTCATGGTTGGTGAAGGAAACGGGACATGAAGGTGGTCGCCTTTGCTGGTCATTGTCTCTCCATTACCAACGATGACTTGGAGATGGCGAGAAGGTTCGTGTGAAGGTGAAGGTGGTGAGCCCAACAATCCTGGATGAAATTTTGGGAAGAACCGGTGTCGATGAGGCATACCAATGAGCGGCCAAGAAAGCGAGCAAACACAAGGAGAGTGGAGGGGATGGTGTGGCCTTGGAACACGTGGAAGGAAACATGAGGAATACCATCATCCAAAGGAGGAACAATTTCTTTCTGGGTGGGGACGTCGATCGGGTTAAAGAACTCGACCTGATCGGGCGGAGGTTCATCGGTGATGAGACACATCATTGGTGTACCTTTATAGCGGTGACCGGCACAATACATTCTTCACAATTGTAGCATAGTCCCATCTCGCGGTGGACAAGGTCCTCGGTAGGGGTGAGTTGTTTGAAGGCAAGGCGGGAAGAAGGTGGGGTAGTGGCGGGCTGTGGAGGAGCGAGGAGAGTGAGCGGGGTGGAGGCGGGACGGGTGGGTGGCAGGCGGTGGGGAAGCCATGGAGTCACGACCAACTTCTCTTCGATGGAGCGGGTGAGACTGGATGCGCTTTGACCAACGGTGGGGCTTAGATGAGGACCTCCTGTCGGAAGTCAACACGCGGGCCAGCAATGAAGCAGTGGAGGGTGCTGGTGTTCAGGTGTTGGAAAGGTGAGGAACACGGGAGCGGAGTCGTTCAAATTCCTCAAGATAATGGTGGATCGTTGTGGTCTGGCAGAGTTTGTAGAGCGTTCCATTGACGTTGTCAAACGGGATTGGACCAAAGCATTCTTCGACGCACTACTTGAAGTCAGACCAACCGGTGAAGGGTTGTGCTGCACTGAAAACCATACAAGTATCAGCCTGGACATGTAAAGAGAGGCGATGTTGAGGCATTGATCGGCACCGGTGTTATGGTAGGTGAAGAAACGGTCTGGAACAGCTAGGCGAGGACGTAGTCACAGAAAAAGAGTGGAATCTCAAATTTCGGCGTTTGGGGGTTGCTGGTCGATCCGGTAGTGTGGGAGCAAGGTGGCAGGGGCGGATCACGATGAGCTATTTGTTTGGTGAGCTCCGCGAACTGAGAGGAGATAGATGATTGGAGAGCGGCGAATTGATTTGTGAGTGTGATGATTTGGTCGGAAGTTTTACGTTGGGCTTCCTCAAGTGTACCGAGGAAGTACTGTTCGCATTGAGTTCAACAACACTTATGGACGAGAGTTAGATATAAATGGAACTTCATATTAATTCTATGCATAACAATTACAATACGGATGACTACTTAAAAAGGGGTTAGGGAATTAAAATTATGCATGCTGAATAAACTTCCCACTGCTAATAAACTACCCACTATCTTAATTAATAAAACAGGGAAATATGTTAAATAAACTATCCACTAAATAAACCCACTATCTTAATTAATATAGTTAGAGAAATGGGAAGTCTTGGCACACGTTTTGGCCGGCTAGGGATTGTCTCATGCATGTCCTCCTCTGCATGGGTCACGTTCGTGACATATAACCTTGAGAACTGTGGAATTCCAAATGGATTAAATTGCTAATCTATGGTGCAATTCTGAAAGGTTACATTAAAGAGCGCTCGTTTGGTACTTGTACTCTCTAGATGTGGTAATTTAGAATGTAATCGTTATGCCTAGTGTAGGGGGGTTCGAGGGTGTTCCACTCTGTTCATTGGAATAAGACCCCTAAAATTTAGGGCCCCATATTTTTAGTTTTTTTTTTTAATTTGTATGATTATTTATAAAAGATAAAAAATTTATCTAATTAAATGAGTACATTAAATTAAATTTTAATAATATTAGTTTTATTAAAAATAAGTGAATGATTTACGAGATAAAAGTTAATTTGATCTGGTCGGTCAAATTATATTACTAATTAATAGTTTTTTAAGTAACTTGTATCTCACTAAAGATACCAAATCTATTGTTTTTTCTCTCTTTTTCACCTAGCTTACCACTTATATGATTGTATTTTTATTAACAATTATTTTTTTCAGTGATATGAGATATTAGCAGTTAAGAATGAACTTTTCAATAATAAACATATAAAGACCATATTGATAATTTTGCTGCACAAAATGCTACAAGAATTGTTATTATTAAGTGATTGTTTGATAATATGTATACCTTATTAGATGTGATTTGAGTTCATCTGTTTCCTATACTTTAATTTTAAATTTTATTTTTATGGGGCATCCTTTAAAACATTCAGCACAGGGCCCCTAAAATATTAAAGACACCCTTGTCTGGTGTGAAACTGGTTCCGGTGAGAATTTTATAAGAGGATATATTAGAGATGGTTTTAAAAAGTCGATAGAAATCTAATGCGGAAATTATGGTAATTGGGTAGAAAGTCTTAAGACGATTAGGTCTTCTAAATTTGTTACTATATGTGTACAACTATTATTACTCTTGACTAGTACTAAGGCATTTGTTGTGAGCGAGGAAACATAATGAAATCAAGAAAGCGAATAGAAAAGAATTTTTTTCAGGTTGTTTGTGTTGGGAATGAAATAAATAACAGGTCAACGTCACGGTCACCGGTCAGTGTCAAAGGTTGTCGGCTTCCAGTCAACGGCCATCTATTGTCGACCAACTTTCATCGGTCACCGGTCAATGAATTAGTCATCGTCAATAGTCATTAGTCATCGTCAATGGTCTTACGTACTACCGTATAAAACTGGAATTGAACATCAGTGTTCACTTCCGATATCCAACTCAACCAATAAGTTTAAATGTGGGTTTGGTGCCTTTCCAAACGGAATACGACAAAAAGAAAAACCTATTACTATAAATATAATATTGAGTTTGTATCCTGCTGCAAGAGACTTTTTGTATTTTTCATTATAGGTGGTGATGCATTTTGCTATTTGAATGGTGGGATTAAAAAAAAACATCGTCACATTTCTTGATTGGTAATTTTTAAAGTACTCACTAACATCATACCAAACACTTCCCTTAACCGAATCTAACCAAAGTTGGATTTTGATTACATTCTTTCTTAGATATTCCTGTGCAACTAGCTAGCAGAAACAAAACCCACCACTAGCCGTATATCGTCGCAAAATTCATCTGTAAGAGCAGAATGACTTTATCCATCAATTGACTGAAAACATATCCAAGCTTTGTGGGTTTTTTTTCGTTCAATTATCATAGTCCTTCACCGCCTTTCTTGTTATTCCCTAGTGGACCGGTACCCTAGTGGGTCGGTGCTTTTAGTTATTAGTATAATAAGTTAGTGGTCTGTATTATTATTTACATGTTATGCCAGTTCCATTGTAATGTCTAGAACAATCTATGTAACCTCTAGAACAATCTATGTAACCCCTATAAATAACCACCTACTGGTATTGAAATATAGACAAGTTCTCTCAGTTACATTAAGACATCGAGTCTCACAATGTCCGGTTACCATATTCAAATATTCTAACTATGGTATCGGAGCTATATTTCCATTTCTGTTCGCCTTCCTCGCTTCTTCCTTCTGTTTCAAGATCTTTTTCAAAAAAAAAATTCTTGAAGTCCACCATTGACTCTAACGACGTCGCGCAGTATTTCTCCTCCTCCCCGGACCCACCTTTCTTCTCACACTCGTTGATGGTTTCCTTCATGGATTTCGCCTCGTTGGACTCAACTGCCAAAGAGAATCGCTCAAGAATATCCGGAAACTTCTCGGTCGAGAAAGGGATGGAGTCCGCCTGACTCCGGGACAAAAACAGTGCCGTGTTGCTGGATCCATCAACCGAACGGGTGAATCTGAGATTATTCATTTTACTCCCGTCATAGTCTTCCCTCCCTTCATCTTCTACCCTTCATCTTCTTCCCTTCGTTTTTCCTCCGATGGATGATGAAACTGTGCTCTCATCCTCTAATAACAGTGGCGAAAACATGATGCCAGGAGGAGAAATCGGATCCGGAAAACAGACCGGCAACCCGTCGTTTTCAACACCTACACAAAACATACAAATATCATCCCAGTCAGTTGTTTTGGCAGCCACCAATCTTATAAAATTAAAAACAGAAAACTTCCGCATCTGGCAAGGTATCATCACAACTTTTCTAAGAGGCAATGATCTTTATAAATTCGTTGATGGTTCTTACCCTTGTCCTGAGGCTGTTATTAACAGTGAGATAAACAAGGAATATCTAAAATGGATTCAGATGGATCAATTAGTACTCACTGTCATTTTCGCTTCAGTAAGTGAAAATATTATCGGTCAGATAGTTGGTATGAAAACAGCATCCCAAGCCTGGACTTATTTGCACCAAACCTTTGCCTCCCAAACAAACGCCCAAGTTGGACATCTGTTGTGTCAATTAAGTTCTATCTCTAAGCAATCTACAGAATCTGTGACTTCATACTACAATCGAGCTCAAGCCTTGGTGGATTCTCTTTCTCTAACTGGTCATTTAGTCTCTCACAGAGAATTCCAAAGCTACATCCTAAATGGTTTATCTTATGAGTACAGTGCCTTGGTTTCTAACATTCTCACAAGGACAGAACCCTGCCCTCCCTCTCAACTATATCACTTTATTCTCTCTCAAGAAGGCTGGTTACAGAAACAGCAAGCTCAAGCAACTACAATTACAGTTAATGCTACATCACACACCCCTACAGTAGGCACTGGAAGAGGAAAATCATTTTACAATAACAGAGGACGTAACAGTAGAGGAAGGGGCAGGGGATCTTCTTCATCTTATCAAACAAAACAAACAGACTTCTCTGGAAAACCTGATACCAGACCACAATGTCAAATTTGTCGTAAAAGAGGTCATGAAGCCAATGCTTGCTACCATCGCTACAACTACTCTTATCAGCCCCGCCCACCCTCCACTATGACAGCTAATGCTACTGGAACTAACCCTACTATGGAGTGGATGCCAGACACAGCGGCATCCCACCATTTTACGGGAGATTTTTCTAAACTTAACATCAGTGCCTCTGATTATTCAGGTACTGACACAGTCTCCTTGGGGGATGGCTCTACTCTGGGCATTCAACACCAGGGTAATGGCTCTCTTCTCACTTCTGATAAATCATTTATCCTAAAGAATATCATGCATGTCCCTAAGTTACACAAACAGTTGGTTTCTGTAAGCAAGTTTTGTAAGGATAATGGAACATTTTTTGAGTTTCACCATGATTACTTTTTACTGAAGGACTCTCAAACTCAGGAAGTTCTTCTCAAAGGGACAACTAAAGATGGAGTTTATACATTTCCTCCTGGCTCTAAGACTCATCAACTTCACTATACCACCAAGGCACCCTCAAGTATCTGGCACGCTCGACTTGGACATCCTAGCACTACTATCACAAGACATATGATTAGAAATTTTCAGTTACCCATTTCTAGTTTTGTTAGTAGTGAACTATGTACAGCCTGCTGTCAGGGAAAGTTTCATGCTCTTCCTCATTTTCCTTCAGATTCTGTTTCATCTAAGGCTTTTGAATTGATGTTTGTGGACCTATGGGGACCAGCTTATTGCACTTCAGTTGATGGATTTCACTATTTCATGCTAATTGTTGATGATTTTACATGGTATATGTGGATTTATCCGCTAAAAAGAAAATCTGACGTTGCTCTAATTTTTCCTATCTTTTGCAAAATGGTACACACCCAATACAATACCACTATTAAAAAGGTTCAGACAGACAGAGGAGGTGAATTTAGGGCTTTAGAAAAATTCTTTCAGAATGTGGGTATCACTATAGACTCACTTGTGCTCACTCTCATCAACAGAATGGCTCTGTAGAGAGTAAAATTAGGTTTGTAGTGGACAGAGGACTTTGTCTTTTATCTCAGGCTGCTCTTCCTATGGAGTTTTGGACTTTTGCTTTCAAAACTGCAGTTTACCTAATGAATCACACTCCCACTAAGGCCATTGACTTCTTAACACCATTTTTTAAACTAAACAATAAACAATCCCCATACAATCATCTTAAAGTTTTTGGATGCAGCTGCTGGCCTAATCTACGGCCTTACAATACCCACAAGTTATCACTCAGATCCACTGAATGTCTTTTTCTTGGGTATTCTGAAAATTCTACAGGATATATCTGTTTGATCCTGTTAAAAATCGCTATTACATTTCACGGGACGTTATGTTTCAAGAGACTGTTTTTCCTTATGCATCCTTAATTCCAAAAAAATCTTCTCCATCTACTACATCTATTTCTAATCTCTTGTTGCCTCTGTCTAATCTTGTTACACATACTCAGCAACCACATCCAAACTCACCATCTACTACACCACCTCTCAACCTACTTCTACTAACCCTATCTCACCCACACATAACCCTCAATCTGAATCCACTCTTCATCACCTATACATGGTCAGACGCCTAACTCTTCTGCTCAAACTACACTCTCATACAAAACTGCCATCCAGGTCCTATTCCCACTTTACCCACACAAACTCTCAATCAGAACCTTCATCAAATTCTTCATCCTCACCTACACTTTCTTCTCAATCAGAATCTCCCTCCAATTTATTATCCTCACCTGTATCCATACACCCTATGGTTACTCGTGCCAAAACAAACAGTCTAAAACCTAAAATCAGAACAGATGGGACCATTCCATGGCTTAACCACACTAACATCACAAAATCTGTTCCAGACAATCCAACTTTCAGCCAAGCAAAAAAATATCCAGAATGGCAAGCAGCCATGAATGTCAAATATCAGGCATTAATTAAAAATAACACATGGGAACTTGTTCCCTAACAGACACATATGAACATTCTAGGCACAAAATGGATACTAAAAACAAAACGACATGATGAAGGAACTTTGGAAAGAAGAAAAGCCCGTCTTGTGGCCCAAGGATTTGGTCAAACTCATGGCATTGACTATTCAGAAACCTTCAGTCCAGTAGTAAAAGTCTCCACTATAAGAACTGTTCTTGCTATTGCTACTGCTAGAAATTGGCCTATTCATCAACTAGACGTGGACAATGCTTTTCACACGGTCATATTGAAGAAGAAGTCTACATAAACACCTACAGGGTTTGTTGATACTACCTTTCCTAATCATGTCTGTCGGCTAAAGAAGGCTCTATATGGATTGAAACAATCTCCTAGAGCATGGTTCTCTCGACTTAGTTCATACCTTTTACACATTGGTTTCATGCATCTCAATCTGATCCCTCTCTATTCATATACATACAAGGCTCAGACATGGTGTATCTACTTATATATGTAGATGATATAATTGTTACTGCCTCTAGCCTTAACCTCATTCACAAACTCACATCTTGCCTAGCTCTCGAGTTTCCCCTTAAACTCCTAGGAAATCTATCTTTCTTTCTTGGGGTCACTGTAACCCGAAACCAGTCAGGACTCACCATCACTCAAAGTCATTATATTCAGGACCTGTTACAGCGCACAAACATGCAAAATTCCAAACCAGTTGCTACACCCATGATTGACTCAACCTCTCTCGACACATCTGACTCTCCACCACATCACGACATTCACAATTTCAGAAGCATTATCGGCATTTTGCAATATTTGGCCTTTACACGGCCAGATATAAGTTACGCAGTCAACAAAATAAGTCAACATATGCATGCTCCCAAAGAAATTCATTGGACTGCGGCAAAACGAATTCTTCGTTACCTGAAAGCCACTAAAAATTTAGGGCTTTTCTTCCCCCGCAACCCCTTGGTGATCTGGGTATTTACTCGGATGCGGATTGGGCAGGCTCCATCTCCGATCGACGCAGCACGACGGGCTTCCTCATCTTTCTCGGTGGAAGTCTTGTGTCTTGGAGCTCCAGGAAGCAACGAACGGTGGCCAGATCCTCAACAGAAGCCGAGTTCAAGTCCCTGGCCACGGCTACAAGAAGCGTTGTGGATTCAGAAACTCTTGACAGAGCTTGGTATAAAATTGAAACATAATCCAGTTTTGCGGTGCGACAATATAGGAGCTACATACCTCGCTTCGAATCCAGTGTTTCATAGCCGTGCAAAACATATCGCCGTGGACTACTTCTTTGTCCGAGAACGCATTCAAAATCGAAGCTTGTAGGTGGAGTTTCTTCCGACGAATGATCAAATTGCAGATGCTCTAACAAAAACCCTAAATCGGGGAAGACATGTGTTTCTGCGTTCTCAAATGTCTCTTGTTGAGACCGATTTGGGAACGAGGGGGGATAGTGGACCGGTACCCTAGTGGGCCGGTGCTTTTAGTTATTAGTATAATAAGTTAGTGGGCTTGTATTATTATTTACATGTTAGGCCTAGTTCCATTGTAATGTCTAGAACAATCTATGTAACCTCTAGAACAATCTATGTAACCCCTATAAATAACCACCTACTGGTATTGAAATATAGACAAGTTCTCTCAGTTACATTAAGACATCGAGTCTCACAATGTCCGGTTACCATATTCAAATATTCTAACTATTCCCATCCAATCTCTCATACAGCTCCCTACTTAAACCCGCAATCACCATCATGGACTTTTGAACGGTCGCATCCACTACCACCTGTATCGTCGCGTCATAGTATTCATCTTGGCACAGGTTTTGAGTTCAGCCAAACTACTAGTCGATTCTGGAAACCCCACACAACCAGCGGACAAAGACAAGCTTGCCCCACCCACAGTTCGACACCATATTTGAAACAAACCCACAATCCAAGCATAGGGATAGTCCTTTGATATTGTGCTTT
Source organism: Limonium bicolor (assembly GCA_023374045.1). Classification (NCBI taxonomy): domain Eukaryota; kingdom Viridiplantae; phylum Streptophyta; class Magnoliopsida; order Caryophyllales; family Plumbaginaceae; genus Limonium; species Limonium bicolor. The sequence goes on along the minus strand of CM041777.1, from coordinate 263,955,726 downwards.
TAGATTGATGTGAGAATAATCGTCTTCATCTGCATCTTCATTGTCTTCATCTGCAACTTCGATGTCATTGACCATGTCGTTCATGTGGATTCAGAGGAAATTTTATGTGAGAGATAGTAGGTAGGGAAGGATTAGGCTCTCTTCGGCATGGATTTTTTGTGGTTATTTTGTAGCATTTTTGGTCTAGTTGTTTTGGTCGGCTGTTTTGTGGTATTTTGCTGGTTGTTTTGTGTTGGCTGTTTTGTGGTTGTTTGAAAACTATTGATCGGCAGTGTGGCAGTTTCGTCTGACGTATTTTGAAATACCCCTAATCATTAAATAATTAAATGATGGGAATTAAAGGTTTATTTGTGGGATTATGAAACCATAAGAAAGCATAGAAACACTTGGGCGTTAAAAACGCACCTAAACTCCTTAAGGTCAATAACGTGCGTTAAGCCGGACCTTGGGTTAACCAAGTTATACAAGCTATAAAACTCATACAAAATCAACTAATGATCATGATACATCATTTAAAACAAAAGGCTCGGAGTAAATTTTCAATTAAACGAAAAGTGCCTGGAGGAACCCTTGCGGGCCCCACAAACCCTAGAAAAGGCCCGGGAATGCCGAAGTGGCATGAAACCTTAAATAAATCATTCTTAGAGTTCCTACCACCATTAATTAACATTCTAAAGGGAATGCTCAAGTTAGATTTACAAGAATACATAAAATGCCCAGGAGAAACGCTTAAAGCACAAAAAGGTCCCGAAAGTCCCGGGAATGTGTTTTGGGTCTATAAAACCCAATGAAACACCTATAAATACTCTAATAAATATATATACTCATTAATATCACATTGGTAACTCTAAATCCAGAGATTTACAATTTTCACAATTTTTACATTAAAATATTAATATAATAATAAAATAAAATAAAAATTAAGTCTCCCTTGACTAAATTGGTCAATGTTGACCATTGACCACAAAATGGACCCTCCATAGCCGGTTTATTAAGGCTATTAATCAAGCCACCAGCTGTTCCCATGTGCTATTAAATATGGTTCATTACCTTTACTTTATTAAAGTAAAGTTAGGTATACTTTTAACATATTAATCAACTAAGCTTGTCTACCCACTTGACCACCCATGTGACCATTGCCGATTTGAAGGATGCTTTCCCTTAATATGTGTCCGGTTTCCAAGCAATTCTAAGCATGGAAATGTGACTCACCTTTCTTAATTTGCTAAAGTAATAATAATTGTCTTTTAAGACATAAATTAGTCAAGACCTATCACCCATCATGCTCCATCATTGCCGCATGCCTAGGAGCCTCATTCTCATCCATTTATCAACCTAAAATAATTGCTAATGAGTCATCAAGCATGGGAGACATTAAAATAAGCTTTAAAAGACATTAAAGGCAAAAATTGATTACTTACCTCCCATTACTTCTTCCAGCTGTGAACTCACCAGCCAAATCCTCTCTTTGGCTCCTCCTTGACCGTAAGGAGACACCAAGCTCAGTTGGTGTGAGCTCTTGCTCTAGGTAAGCTTCTAAGGCAAGTTTAAGTCCATTTTATTCATCTTTCTTTCCTCTTTCCATTGAGCTAAGCTCCAGCCATTTCCATATATGTATGTAGTGTGTTTTGGAGGTTAAAAGGAGGTATAATTTCAGCTGTAGCAAGGGAAGGAGGAGGGCAGTTCTAAGCTTGATCATTTAAGGTAAAAATATGCTTTAAGCACATATCTCTTCTTCCCCTTCATTTCCGGTGGGAAACCATAGTTCCTTAGCCTTATTTTCTTCTCCTTTTCATGTGGATTCAGTTGGTACAGCAAGATCTACAAGGAATATCCATATCCATGCCAAAAACACCATTTTTGGCATCTTAATCAAGGTGAAAATTAGCCATCTTCTTACCTGAGTTATTCCGGTTTTAAAGCTTGTTTTAGTATACCTTTTGATGCTCTTTTACCTCTGTAAAACTAGGCCAAAGAACAGCTCTTGAGGTCCTAGCATTCCTAAGGTAAATTTACCTTGAGTTTAAGTGCTAAAACACTTCCCATGGTTAGCTCATGCTTGGAGTTTAATCATGTCTTGTTTTCTGTATGAAGACAAGTAAATCAAGCTGTGGAGAAATATTCCCTAAGGTGCCATGGCCAAACAAGGCCATAACCTTGCTAAATCAAGGTATAAATCACTTAAACCTTAACTTTGATACATTAATACATGTTTAAACTTGTGTATATGTATTGCCGTGAGTGAATATAGGATATATGGTCTGGTTTTGACCATAGGTGGTTAAGGAAATGACTTAGTAAATTTATCTAAGTAATTAAGTAACATAAATGTCAAATTAAGACTTTATGTGGAAGATTTGGTGATTAATGGAAAATATATGGTGAGGCCGTGAGCTTATATGTATTTTGGGGCATTTATGTGTAATTTATTTTATGAGCTAATGTTTATAATAAGGCCATGTACTTAGGCCATTTCAATTATGTATATTTAGTTTAAACTAGGTTTTAGGTAATAAATAAGTATTAATGCAAGTTTAAGGGGTTAAACTATAATTAAATCAAATTTGGGGGCTAAATAATAATAAAGCCGAAAATTTGGTGTTAAAAGGATTTAAAATAAAAATTATAAGGTTTTATTAAGTTTTGGGGTTAAACGGTAAATTCTGTAAAATAGGGGTTAAAACCGTAATAAGGGGGAAATAATGGTCAAGGAAGTTTTAAGGAGGTCAACCTTGACCACTAGGTAGGTTTTGACCAAATTAGATAAGTTAATAACTTATTTAAGGTTATATGATAAAATAAGTATTTAATTGTAACATTTTTATAATATATGGGGTATGTATGGAGATTACCGAAACTTAAGGGTGTACAATGGTATTTTAAACACCCATGGGCTATTAGGAATTTTTAGGATTTTATTGGGTTGAATTTGGAATTAAAATAAGCTATATATGTATAATATATAGTTATTATGTCATTGCTACACTTTGGAAAAGAAAATGGGGAGGAAATGTAAATAACCGAAAGTTTGTGGGTTAAGAATGATATTTATAACCCTTTGGTATAGTTTGGTGATTTTTAGAATAATATAAGGTGTTTTAAAAAGATAAGTGTATAATATATAGTTTTGATGATATTATAAAACTATATGTTATAAATTGGGTCAGATTGTAATTATAAAAAGTTGATGGGTTAAGAAATGAATTAGAACAGAATTTAGGTTCTGTTCGGATATTTGGAATATGTATAATTATAGGTTATATTTAAATTAAGGTTTAAATGTTATATTATATGGTATATATAACATGGTATAAACTATGGGGTGATTTTGTAATAAACATAAAGATATGGTAAGTTAATAAGATTGGTTTAAATGGATATGCCTTTCGGTAATTAACATTAGTTTTGTATAAAAACTATATGTTATAATCTATATAAGATAAAGATATCATAGTATATGATATTAGTATATGGTATAACATTACATAATGTTATGCGGTCAAAATGAAATTAAAATAAAGTATAGTGCTGTACCGAAATTATAAAGGTTGGAAAATGAATTGTAGACTATGGTCTACAATGTTATAAATGTTATAACAATTATATGGTATTAATGTGGTATAAATGGAATTAATATAAGTAAGAATATTCACATTAAATAATGTGACAAACTATAAATAAATGAGATTTATAAACTAAGGTATATATGGAATAAAACCTTAGGAGTTGAAATTATACAACATAAAATGTTATACATTATTAAGATAATGATCTTAATATAGGTTGTGACAATATAACACAACTAATGGGAATAATCATCTAAGATGAGATGATAAAATGAAACATATAATATAAGAGTTTTATAACTCATGAAATTTACCTATATTGGTAAATATATACATATGCGAGAATTATGTATATAAGGATGGATATATATTATGGTTGGAAACCATATAATATAATGGTGAAGGTTATTAAATGAAAATAGTTTATAATTATGAGTTATGGGTTTTTGAATTCAAATGTAGATATTACAAGATTAATGAATTATATAATACAATGTATTATAATGAATGGTGGGATAGTAATACTATACGATAAATAATGCATTATACATGCAACCATAGGTTATAAAAATATATTATGCATGCAACTGTAGGTTACAATACGTGCATATGCATGCGATGAAACAGTTGAATTAAACATACGAGAACGAACGAACTTATGTGAAAGCGTAACACTTATAAACTAGCACGAGTTGGAAGAAAAAATATATATAAATTCTTACGTTCGAGAACGTTAACTACGACGTTCTTATGAAACCGACCCCATTGTTAAACCAAGTATTAATACGTACTACGAATAAGGAGTTTAAAGGATAACGGTACCTTAACTAATAAACAGTTGAAATCCGGGGATGTGATACTGGTGTTACTGACATTATTCGGAAATACCAAGTCAATTTGTCATGTGGATTGATACCTAGCGTTCCTCGTATTTTTAGATCACATTTCAGACGTGCGCGCTCGACAAGCTTAGTGGACTACACTGCGCATCCTTGGTCTAAGGTGTACGGTATGTGAAGAAGGGTTTGATCCGGGTTGACCTGAGGAAGGGCTCGGACTTGTTTGATAACTTGTATGTTATATGTGTGGTTATGTGCATGTGATGATATGTGTTATTGCGTTATTTAATTACGCGCGAACATCCTACGAGACTAACACTACGTCGACTATAGATCGACTTATATAAACATACATATGCGTTTGATGTGATGACACGATGGTTACTTAATATAATACCATTAGTATTAATATTGAGTATATAATAACCTAAGTAAAACACTTAGGTACGAGATACGACAATGTCAGTCTCTAGAGCATGGATCTCGAACATGAATATAACCTAGATTACTTCTAGGTATGCGTGAGACCCATTGGGCAACAAATTAATAAATTGTATTCTCCATAAAAACTAAGAGTTTATCTTAATCCTGTGAGAGAATTGGTATGAGATGAGGGGAGGAATCCCGGTAGTTTACGAACTATCTGGTTGCGCATTTGTGATCACTGAGGGGTACCCAATCGGGTTCCGCTCCAGGAAATTTCCCAACGAGCCCAAATTGGATCGTGGGTCAGATGGTACCTGCTGCTGGTACACGGCTGTGGAGGGTGATTTTTCGGTATGAGGGGGAGCTATCTAAATATGGTCTGACTGAAAAGTCGAGACCCTAATCTGCCATTCTGTGGAGGGTGAAAACCCGTTATTCGTGGCATCCCTCAAATACCTACTAAATCGTCCGTCTTTCCCAGAAAGCATAAAGGGGAGTGCAAGTGTGCACTACACCCGCTCTCAATGGTCTCCACGCGGACTTATGCCCTAAGGGCGGAAATTGACTAGAGTCGCCACCTAGTTTGACCTAAGGAACTAGGAAGGAAGGGAAGAAGGGTTCTAAGAATCGTTAGTTGACTCTGAGATTGTTGCCTATGGATAGGACCTATCTGGTCATGTCAGAGATTCTATTGTGGGTTCGCACTAGGTTACACCCTTTAGAAGTGACAACGACCACGACTTCGGATTGGTGCCCGAGGAAACCTCGGTCTCTAATTGTCAGGATTGCTTTCTTTCAAAACCTTTTAGAGAGATTCAATTAAGAGCCAAGGGCAGGATTAGGACAGGAAGAGAGAAAGAGAGTGGATGAGGCGAGCTTTTCTGCCAAGCTAGCGCCAAGAAGAGGAAATAGTGTATTCAGATGAGAATGGAATGAAGATTTGGGAAAAGTCTGAGGTTGAGTGAATAGACAAGACTTGAAGTCTGATGGTTTGAAGTTCGCGGGAGCCGGAGAAGGTTTGAGTGTTTTGAGAGATATGGGAGCCACCTCAAAGGGGGAAAAGGGTTTTTTGATTAGAATGGGGTCACACCCTGTGTGGGCTGCCTACGTACTCAACTCCTTGTTGAGATCAGACCTTACGTAGTTCACGGACCTTTAGGATGGCTGGGCTTTTTGAGGCGATCGAGGGTTAGAAGTGGTTGTTTGGAGGAGAGATAGCTGAGTGCAAAAGGGTATTTTGTTTGATGTGGGGTCGCACCCTGTGTGGGTTACCTACGTACTCAACTCCCTGTTGAGATCAGACCTTACGTAGTTCACTGCCTTTGGGGATTTGGGAGTTTTGGGGGTTTTTGAAGGAATTGGGATTTTGACCTTTTGGGTCTTTGAGGGGTCAATGGGGTTTTGCGGCCACTTCGTGGGGCTTGATGGATTGTCGAGTTTGTTTTGGAGTTTGAGGTGCTCGACTCTGTGAGATTTTCGAAATCCTAAAATGATGACGTCTGTGAGACGCTCGGGGCTGTGAGACATTTGGGGCTTGAAAGGATTACCAAATTTCAAGGGGTTTGGCTTTTTGAGGAGCTAAGGGTTTTCGAGGTGTTTGAATTTGATGAGTCTATTGAATTATTAAGACTTTCAAATCCGTAGAGCTGTAGAGACCTTCGAGTCTATTGCGTTGCTGAGACGTTCGAGTCCGTGGAGCTGCTGAGACGTTCGAGTCTGTGGAGCTGCTGAGACGTTCGAGTCTGTTGAGCTGCTGAGACGCTTGAGTTGTGGAGCTGCTGAGACGTTCGAGTCTGTTGAGCTGCTGAGACGTTCGAGTCTGTTGAGCTGCTGAGACTTTTAGCGATTCGAGGTGCTTGACTTCAAGGAGTTTGGAGTTTCAAGGAGTTTGAGATTCATGATGTTTGGAATTATTTGGGATTGAAATGAAGTTGAATTAAATTGGGAATGAAAAGAACTTTGAATTGAATTAGATTGAAAATGAATTGATTTTGGATTGGGATTGGATTGAATTTGATTCGGAATTGAAATTGAAGTGGATTTGAAACTAAATCAGGATTGCATTGAGGTAATGGGCCAGATTTGGGCCTTAAAGATGAACCAGGTTTGGGCCTTAGAGATGGACCAGGTTTGGGCCTTGAAATGTGGGTCAGGTATTTGGGCCCTGAAATGTGGACCGGATTGGGCCCTTGAAATTGGGTCGGGTTGGGCTTTATGAATGAGCTGGATTTAGGTCTTAGAATTGGGCTTGACTTGGCCTTTGAAATTGAAATTGGAAGATAATTTGAATCTATGAAACGATTGGAGTTTGGAAGAAGTTTGAATTTTGATCTTAGAACTTTTGGAAGCGTTTCAAATGCTTTGGGAGGTTGAAGTATGTCTAATGACTGTATGAAAAGTATTTAATGATGACATGTGAAAAGCTTTGATTTCGAAGAATTCATGAAGAATATCTGGTTTCGAAGTATGAGAGGGTTGATTTTGAAGAGTGTATGATGAGTGAGTATGAGAGGGATTGATTTTGGAGTGTGTTTGATGAGAGAGATTGATTTTGAAGGAATTTGATGAGAGAGTGTGAAAGGGATTGATTTTGAAGTGTGTTTGATGAGAGAGTATGAGAAAGATTGACTTTGCAGTTTGTAGTGTGTTTGATGAGAGAGTATGGGAGGGATTGATTTTGAAGTGTGTTTGATGAGAGGGTGTGAAAGAGATTGGCTTTGAAGTGTGTTTTTTGAGAGAGTATGAGAGATTGATTTTGAAGTGTGTTTTTTGAGAGAGTATGAGAGATTGATTTTGAAGTGTGTTTTTTGAGAGAGTATGAGAGATTGATTTTGAAGTGTGTTTTTTGAGAGAGTATGAGAGATTGATTTTGAAGTGTAATTTGAAAGAGTATGAGAGATTGACTTTGAAGTGTAATTTGACTCATTGGATTTTAAAATTGATTTGGATTTGGATGATTGATTGATTGCGAATTTTATTCTGACTTTAGAGGATGGTTTGGAAAATTTTAAGGGAAACGGGTATTCCTCACATGGACCGTGTCTAGGACCCGTATGCATTGAGGATGCCCCAAACCTAGAGCTTTCCTAAAATGGACCTTAAAGGTCCACTAAGAGGGCAACCTGATTGGCTTTTCAGGGCCACCTTGTAATACCCCCATCCCACATCGGGATATGAGTTGTAATGTGAGTTTATAATAAAACATATGTGTTGACTACAACAACAGGCCTTCCACTTTTAAGCCAAGTTAGGATTGAGGGCCTAAAGTGGCTAGTTTTCAAGCCCAAATGGCTTGGGAGCTAGGTTGTTGGTCAGTTGCTCATATGAGGTGTTACAAATGGTATCAGAGCTGACTCGGGACCGTGCCGGGATGAGCTACCCGACACCTACCGAGGAGGTCCATGGGACTTGGATTTAGGCTTGCGACGAGGACGTCGCGTTCTTTGAGTGGGGGAGTATGTAATACCCCCATCCCACATCGGGATATGAGTTGTAATGTGAGTGGTTTATAATAATACATATGTGTTGACTACAACAACAAGCCTTCCACTTTTAAGCCAAGTTAGGATTGAGGGCCTAAAGTGGCTAGTTTTCAAGCCCAAATGGCTTGGGAGCTAGGTTGTTGGTCAGTTACCCATATGGAGTGTTACACACCTGTTCCAGCCCGTTTGGCTGGTTATGGACCGAACCTGAACAAAATTAGATTTGGGCCAAGAAGTTATACATGCCCAAACAGGATCGATCCATACATTTACAAAATCATAGGCAAGGAGTGATGAACAAATGATATGTAGAGATGAATTTCCAAGGCTATATAAACAAATATACATGCGGACATAGATTTTAAGAGCTATCCAAATTAAACAAATATATGTAAGAAAAGAATTCAAAATCTATCTAAGTAATTTTATACATGAGGACATGGATTTTAAAAGCTTAAGTTATGTACATATGAAATGAATTTCAAAAGTAGTAAGAGAAATGTATATACAAGAACGAATCATCGAGGCTATCTAGGTAGTGAATCAGAATTGCTCAAATCTAAAACTCTCCAAAACTAACAAGATGAGTCCTACTGTATGGGCTGCTAACCAATTGTTAGTCTTATCCTATTTACTATCTTTCAATAGTCAATCAAAGGTTGAAAGCAAGAGAATAATGCAAAGGTCATGGGATGAAATCACAATAATGAATAAATCATAAGATTGCAACCGAAAGTAAAAACAACAAAAGAATTACAAATTGATACAAATACAAATAAAAGTTTTAGATAAAAAGCTGCTATGGGGGGTCGCATCGACGCCGCCTCACTTGAGCTGATAAGATCAGCAATAAGTGCACCAACCGATACACGTGTTTGAAGTGGAGCCCCCGGTAGTCCTAGCTAAGGTCCAGCTCCTTAATCCAGCAGTTCCTCGTTCCTCAAGCAATATGTACATGCCATAGAACACAGACAAAGAGACACGAGATTAATTAGTAATGAAATGTAAGGGGATTGGGGTGTGTGCAATGGGATCATACGACCCCTCTCAATGGGAGGAAAGGGGGCAATTTAATCATCTCCCACACCCCAACCGAGAACATAGGAAAAAGTTTCACGCTGCCAACGAATGCTAAGATTATAAGATAAATCAAGCATCGGGGTTGCTACTCAAATTAATTTGTCATCTTAAATTATGACTCAAACAAAGTGTAGTATCAAAGAGGTAAGGTTGTGAGTCATGTGGGATCATACCTAGAAGGGTCTATATCACTTCCCTCTAAGATGAGGAATTAATAAGGACCAACCAGCCATTGAGTGATTTATCTAACAATTATAGCATAGGGCAACTATCACTCTACTTATGTTCATATCTAAGCGCATCGGGACAAGTTATGTGCTAGCCTCAAACCGGTTTCCAAACCAATATCAATGCGCCAGGGACAATTTAATATTAGAGGCAATTGAAATTTTAGTAAAGATTGAAAGATAGTATTTCCAAACCCATAGAAGGCTGCCTGCAGCTCAAAGTCCATCCGCAAGGTAGACGTTCAAAGTTAAATACCGAATCCAAACCGAGCCAGCATTACGCATATCCAATCGGCCCATATCCAATCAATTGTATGTACCTCCCCAAAACACAAAGTTAGATGGTCATAGTAGATCAAATCGAGTAAACAGTACAAGGGACATTACTGGATGTAAAGAATTCAATTTCCAGGTCAAACATCGCAAGGGGCAAGATACATTTTGAAATAAACTATGTCCAAATCGGTATTGGATCAATATTAAAACGCGAGAGGCAAGTTCACTGCCGAAGCAGCATATTTTCAATTCCACGTAATGCGCAAAGGGGCAATTGCAACGAGACCCAAAACATATCACTTTCCAAGCTCACAGAATGAAGATGCCATGGGTAATAATATTTCAACTGCAGCACAAACCCATCAAATTTGCAGGTAATGGACCGGGCCCATATGCCTAGCGAATAAGTAAATACAACGGACCAACCCACTGGATATCGAGGCGTTCAAATCCCAACGAATTCATCAGGCAAGCAAGCAACATATGGCATAAGGGGCCGACAACATGTTTCTGTCCAAATCCTGTGTCAAAATTAATTGGCAACACTTGTAACACCAAGGAAATGTCGGTTAATTGAGTCGTAATAACTCACACTATAATTCAGCAACCAACTCGCATTATTAGCTGCAGAAATTGCTAAACAGATAAGAGATTAATAAATCAGTTCCAAACTCATGAAGAAATCAGGTGGGACGTGCGTACAACGGTACACCCCGGATATCAAAGAAACATATATAATTGAAATCGGTGGTAGAAGATGAACAAGAAATCCTAAAATTTAGGAAATTCTCAATTTGTACATGTGCCTTGCGCAGATCATTCTAGAAGACCAAAACAAAAACATTACCAGAACCCATTTTAACCCAGTGGAGCTTCGCATAGTCAGTGGGGTTCTCCCTTAACACAAAACATCCGATACATCTCGAAGAAGCAGAATAATCGAATCGTAGATAGATTACTCCAGACGACCGGTCCAAAATGCGTCAGAAATGATAGATTAAAATGGGGACCAAATCGTACAGAGCTCAAGGAGCTTACCGCGGAAGGGATGTACCATCCTCATTACCTCACAATTAATCAACAAACAAAAGAGGTGTTAGTACGGTTAGCAAGCAAAAACCCTTACGATTCACACCAAATGGGCAATAATCAGTAGAAATCAGACGATGATGGTTGAGATGGAAGAATAAATCTAGCTTTGCATTTGAACTTCATTGAGGGAAGAAGGACCCCCCCCCCCATTACAAGTATCATCGAGAGCTAGGAGAAGGTGAGGTGAATCTCATTATCGAAGAACTGCTAACTTCGGTGCAGAGTTTCCTGAGATTAGTAACTGGAGGCGAACGAATTTGAGGAGAAGAGGGATTGGGGGTTGTATTTTTGTGAGATCGAACGGTAAAGAGGGATAGCGATGGTGGTTTCTAAGATGGAGATCGAGAAGGGAAGTTCTGAGATGGAGATCGAGAAAGCAAGCGGTGGCGACCAACTGAACTTGGTTGAAGAAGAAATTTTCCATTGGAGGTGTTGTGCGGTCGATGAGGAAGAAGACCAGAAATGCCTCATTCTTCATTCTGTTGTTGAGTATTTTGTTTTCAGAAGAAGAAGAATAAAAAAACCAAGAGTTGAGCCTCGGAGAAGAGACGACCGGTGTCTTTTGTAAAGAGTCACTAGGGTTTTTCTTTTTGTCAAGCTGAAGTGAGGCTAGGGTGTGGAATGGGCCTTGAAGGTTGGGCCTTATTTGGTTTTGAAGAAGATTGGGTCATGACTAAGTTGACTGGTAGGTTATTTGATTTGACTGGATAAAGAAGAAAAAATAAACCATAACAGACAGGAATGCAAGAAATGATGCAAAAATTATAACTCAAATTGAATAGACTCCCTAAAACGCTAATGTTTAAAAACGAGAATGCAAAGTAAAGATGAAAGGATTTTATCAATAAAATAACTCATTTATGTATATACATATAACACGACATAATAAAAGCAGACAAAGAAGCATATAAGCAAAATAATAAAAGTAATGATAATAATAAATGCATAAAATGATGGGAATAATACTAAAAATGGTAATGATAGAAGTAAAAGCAAACATTAAAAAAAAGACAAGAAAATATAACAATAAATGGGAAAAAAATGATCCATGAACAATAAAAAGAAATGAATAGATCAAAAAAAATGAAAAGGGATGAGTTTGAAATTGGATTGTCATTGGAAATTCATTTTCGAAGAATTGTTTTTTGAAATGCTTTGAAAAAATGATTTAAGAATTTTGTCATAAAACGATGGTTTCGTTTCGGCACGCATTGATATGTTTTGAAAAAAGAAAGGCGACGACCCCTCTTATTGCATTTATGATTTCGGAATTTGCTTTATGGGGTGAGAATTTTTGGTGTCTACAACGGCTACGACCTTTATATGGACGCCTTACGAGGCAAAGAAAATAGCCAGGGGCCTTCGGACCTTTAGCGAAATGAGCACCTTTGTGTGTACGGGAGGACTACTGTCCATTGGTAAAGTTAACCGGGTTGTCCCAACATGACGCCCAACTGGTAATTAATTAAACATGGTTTGGATGGATGGGGCCTTGAAGGCCAAATAATATTAAATATGGAAACCGTTCGCTAAGGCGATTATAAACAGTACTGTAATTATTCGATACGTTCGTTTATGCAACTATTGTTTGTGAAATGTAATGACTGTTTGGATTGGATGGATGACTGTGTGTTTATGCATGATTATTACAGTATTGATTATATCTGTAAAATGGAAAAGCATGAAATCAATCTAATATCAAGATGGCTAAAATGACAAGTGACCAATTGGGTCCAGGCTCGCATACTCAGCGTTTATCGCTGAGCCTTTATGGCTTGTTGCAAGTTGCTGATCATCGTCGAAGCCGAAGTACGGGATTGGGTTGATGCTCACTTGTCGACGATTATGGTTTTTGGACTTAGTATGATGTATAGGATTTATCTCGTTGTCACAGCGGTATGGTAGTGCTGTTTATTTTGGTTGTTGGATTTAGTTTCTGCTTCATTACTCGCATGAGCAAGTAATGGCAGGTGACACCCGTGTGAGAGTTAATGTTGCTTATTCTTCCGCTGTAAGACGTCATTTAATTGTGCTACGTGAGAGATTATTACGTGTTTATCGAGTGGGGTGTTACATATTTAATTAAGTTAGTTATGTGTAGTGCGTTACAGATGTCTGTGCAACAATTACAAATTTATATTACATTTTAAAACAATTTTTTAAAGATGTAAATAAAGAAGCTACTAACAAATATATAGATTACTATATGTGCCAAGCCCCTGTGACGTGATCGTAGAGGAGTGGTATCCTAGAACCAAAGGTTTTGAAAACCTACCCACTACCGTAACTATATAAAAAAATATAGATTAATATATGCATAATATATAATTAGAAAAAAAAGTTTATTACAATAAATAATTATTAACATATTTATATTTAGGTCTATAACTATACATAGTTTTAGCGCACCACGCTACTTGTTCACATTTGAATAAAATGAAAATACAATAATTAATTAGTGAACTTTATTAATGTTTACATCATATAAAAAACAATTTAGTTGTTAAAAATATGACCTATATATTAATATACATAGATGTAATTAAATATTCAGATTTTATACCTTATTTTAGCAATATAGTCAAAAGTAAAATTGATTATTATGCCATTCTTAGTAATAATGTACTCATTCTATCCATAATACAAATATTTTTTTAGTTTTTTATTACAGATTCTATAAATTTAAAAAATATCATAATTAGTCAAAATAATTTTTAGTATAAGTTTTTAGAAAAATATTACTAGTTTAAAACTATTGATCTATTTTATTGTCATTAATTTATAATTTAGTATACCAATCTTTATAAAAAAACTAAAAATAAAAAAGGGAAAACAAACTTTTTTATATATTAATTCATATATTTCAATTTTAATTTAAGTTTTGTGTCAAATTTAATATATAATATCATTTAAAATATAATTATAAATATTTAAAATGCAAATTAATTTATTAAAAATTAATTTTTAAATATTAATTAATATTATTATAATATTTTCGCCCCTTTAATTACAGTTTTTTTGCCACCTCTGTTTACGGTATTTATTTTATTTGTAGAATAAATTGGTGGTTGTTTTTTGGCTGTTTTGTGCTGGTATATTTGTGGTTGTTTGAAAATTGTTGCTGGACAGTGTGACGGTTTGATTTTTATCAAAAATGTCAAACACAAAAATGTCAAACTCAAAAATGTCACATTTATACCAAAAACATCAACACCAAACGGAGCCTGGAACAAATACCCTACTATGTTTGAGTGGTGGGGTTCAGATTATAGTAAAATGTGCTGAATAAGAGTATTATTTGTGTTATAGCGGTTTTGTCCATCAACGTTAAATTTGAGTGAAATTAAATCTTTCTATAATAGATGATTATCATAATTTTATGGGAAAATTCACGAGATACCCCTGTTTTCTTTCCTAATTCATAATATACCCCTGTGATTTTAGTAATTCAACTTTAAACATGCTTAAATGTTGTCCAAAATGATGAAACTTTACATGGACGATGCTAAAGTGTTATATTTTGGTCTAATATCAAATTTGAAGTTTTTTAAGCTGACATGTGACATGTGGGACCCAATGAACTGTCACATATTCATTAGGTCCCACAGGTCATATGTGAGCTTAAAAAGCTTCAAATTTGATATTAGACCAAAATATAACACTTTAGCATCGTCCATGTAAAGTTTCATCAATTTTTGGCAACATTTAAACATGTTTAAAGTTGAATTACTAAAATCACAGGGGTATATTGTGAATTACGAAAGAAAACAGGGGTATATCATGAATTTTCTTTAATTTTATTATGGTTATTTCCTTCCCACATCTGCTCTGCTGGGTCTCATAATTACTCTTGTGCTCCATCCTAATGCTAGATTACTTGTGTTAAATAGATTTCGTTCATCACAGCAGAGCCATATTTTTAGAATGTGTTGTGTGGTTAAGTCCGCACATTACTATCCAGATTCTATTGTGGCATTTGTCGTCCCATCAAATTCCATCAATAAAAGGTATACACCTCATTTCTTTAGGTTTTTTATGACAATTTTTTTGTATATCTATAGTAAGGAGATGTTTCATGTTTGGTTTCTATTAAGTCCTACAGTCTTCTTCAATAGCGCATTGCCACAGCCAAAAAAATATATATATACTAAAACTATCATAGGAAAATTGTTTAACCTGAACATAGCTTGATTGGGGCTTTGTTTTCACACCTTGGGTTTGTTGTTTTCTTTATTTCATTTTTTGGTGGTGGTAGATTTTTTTCCTCGGTTTCCACCAAATTTCACCATTGTCTCAAATTACCGAATTGGCTTGCTCGCGAAGAAGGAGCTCACCTTTTTACGAAATTGCAGCACGAACAGGGTGGTGTTCATGTAACGACTTCAAACAGGGCTAGTTCTAAGGTCAAACATGCTGCGCACTATACTAACTAGAAGTGCACAAAGCTACTTATCGAATTCTGAATAACCAAAGGAAAAACTTATATTAGTGTAAATAGTAAAAGGTTACAAAGCCCCAAAATATTTGTCATACCCAAAGTACGAAACGGCCCGAAGGCAACAAACAATGTCAAAGTAAGTCCAATGCTTAACAAATTAAAGGTCCACAACAGAAAGAAGAAGCTCAAAGTCTTCGTTGGTCAATCTACAAAATGATTAGTGGAATGGAGGTGAGCAACCACAACTCAATAGGTAGTAAACTTTATCAACGAATCATGCTCAAAACATTATAAGCAACATAATATATTATGATATATGTATATACTAAAACCAGTCTTTAGAAAACGGAAAGTCATATACCGAAACTGTCAAAAGCACAAAAACAGAGCGGAAGCCAGAATCGCACTTAGTAGAACAATTCAAAGATCTCAAAACAGAGTGGGACACTAGCTCAAACACACACAGAATGGTCAAAGACCATTGGATCAGAAGATCCTCGACAACGTAGAAATGGTCCAAAGCGCAATGGAACCGTCGGCCTTAGAACAAAAACAAGGAGAGTACCCGTATAACAGAACAAAAAGACATCTTACACAAAATGTTACGGGATAGTTCAACCTAGCCATCGATGGCTCAGAAGTCAAAGAAACTAGGTCCCAAAACAGAAGTACACTTTCATAACAGAAACGTGTGCTTACACATGCTTATCATAACAAAATAGCTTAAATAGTCTTAGGGGATCATAACCCCGCAAACAGAGGAAAAACGGTGGTCATAAGAGAATTTTGATCCAAATCCTGAAGGTTGTCCGGACATGTGTCCGGGCCTGGAGGTGCGGAAGCATGCCGAGACTCAAAACTAGAGATGTCCGGACTTGTGTCCAGGCGTGGAAGTTCGGACGCAAGTTGAGACTTATAAACCAGAGACGTCCGGACTTGTGTCTGGGCGTGGAAGTATGGATGCAAGCCCATACTTGAAAACAAAGTTGTTCGGACTTGAATCTGGGCATGGAAGTTCAGACAAAAATCCAAAGAAAATCCCTTACGTGGTTCGAACATGTGCCCGGGCATTGAAGATCGAACAAAGTCCGAGACATAAAACCTAGTATGCGTCCTTGCATGCCGTTCGGATCCGCATGTCTGGACAGTAGTCCGGACTCGACAAAACTGTCGAAAACTACATACATCCGTACTGTCTGTCTGGACATACAAGTCCAAACGGATGTCCAGACATGTCAAAAACTACCAAATCCAATTGTAAAAATCTCCATTTTTCACACACAACTTTCAATATAACAAGTAGGCAAAAACTCATAATCCATGGGGGTTTTACAGAGTTAAGCAACGGCAAATCCAAGTTTAGAAACCAACAATATAATCAGACAATCTGATCAGCACACCACTGACCACACTCGAATCTCATGAAAAACAATTTAATCAGAACCATTAGAGGATTCAGAAACCAACCAGAAACTGAAAACAAACAAACCAAATCAAGAGCCAAAAAGCACCGAGATCGTAGACCCAAACTTGATCCCCAAAGAAACTGAACTCCAACACCAACACCACACCAACACCACACCACACCAACACCAACACCAACACCAACACCAACACCAACACCACACCAACACCACCCCAACACCAACACCAACACCACACCACCACCAACACCAACCACACCAACACCAACACCAACACCAAACCAACACCAACACCAACACCACACCACACCAACACCAACACCAACACCAACACCAACACCAACACCAATACCGAAACCGAGTCTGCAACAAAAAAACCGATCATTCACTTGAAGCATAGTGAGCAAACTAATAAGAACATGAAGGGAGAGGCACAGAACGGAAAGTGAATCAGGAATAGATCATGGAAGGAAAATAAAACTCTTTTCTTCCTTCCTTACTAAATATACTGAGTTAGGCTAAATGACCATTGTGCCCCTTTAACCTTCTCAAAATCAAATCAGCCTAAAAGTGACATAATACCCACTCAAAATAAGATAACACCTACATGCCATACTAAAATAAATCCGGATTATCACGTCATTCCCCCCTTGAAAATAATTTCATCATCAAAATACGACGTACCTTACTGCCTGAAAAGAAAGGGATGTTTAGACCTCAACTCATCCTCCTGCTGCAAGTGCCCTCTCGCTCTGACTGGACCATACGACATTTACCATCAGAAATGCCTTACTTCGGAGCTTACACACATCATGAGCTAGAATCGTGACTGGAACTTCCTCAAAAGAAAGATCCTCACACAAATGAAGCGGACCAAACTCAATCACATGCAACAGATTGGGGATGTACTTCCTCTACATCAACACATGAAAGATATTATGCACCCGTGACAAAGCTAGCTGCAAGGCCAGGCGATAAGACACTAAACCGATCCTTTCCAGAATCTCGAATGAACCTACGAATTGTTGGCTAAACTTCCCACTCTTCCCAATTCTCATGACACCTCTGATAGGAGATACCTTCAGATAGACATGGTCGCCAACCTGAAACTCCGAAGGCCTTATCCTCTAATCTACATAACTCTTCTAACGTCTCTGAACTACAAGCAGACACTTCCTGATACACTGAATCTTATCCGTAGCGTCTCGAACCATATTTGGGCCTAATAAAGCTCCCTCATTTAGACAATCACAACCAATAGGAGATCTACACTTCCTCCCATATAGAGCCTCAAAAGGCACCATACCAATGCTAGACTGGAAGTTGTAGTTGTAGGCAAACTCAATTAGTGTCAGATGCTCATCCCTACTACGCCTGAAATCCAACACACATGCTTAAAGCATGTCCTCCAAAATATGAGTGGTCCTCTTTGTCTAACCATCTATATAAGGATGATACGCGCAACTGGACCCTAGCTTAGTTCCCAAATCCTTATGCACCTAGATTCGGGACACAAACCTGGGGTCTTTATCAGAAACAATGGCTGTCAGAACTCTGTGCAACCTTACTATTTCATCCATGTAGATCTTAGCTACCCGCTTCAGACTAAGGTCTTCCTAACTGGTATAAAGTGGGCACACTTAGCTAGTGGATCCACTATCACCCATACTACATTATATCCCTTTGAAGCTAAGGGATACCCACTAAAGAAGCCCAGCAGGTCTCTTATGCTTTGCCTTCACCTGTTGACAGGTCTGGCAATGGGAAACAATCTCGAAGATCTCTCTCTTCATATTGTTTCACTAGAACAACTCTTAGAAATTTCAGTACATCTTAACACCTCCTAGGTGAACTGGATAAGGGGATCCACGTGCCTCATGCATAATATCCTACTTAAGAGTGGTATCATTCGGCACACAGATTCTATCTCTAAGCCTCAGACAATCGTCCTCAAAAACCCTGAACTTAAAATCCTTACCAGTTAAATTATATCCCTGATCTTACACAAATTGGCATCCTCCTTCTAACTGGTCTTGATCTTGTCGATCAAGGAAGACTGAACCTAAAGAGCAGCTAACACTTCAGAACTGTCTGGTCTCACAATCTCTGCACCCAAACGCTGCAGCTCCCTTAAGGACCTCTATGTTCAAGAGAGCACACACGCTACACCAGATGCTCCTCTATGACTGAAAGTGTCTGCCACTACATTAGCTCTACCAGGGTGGTAGAGAATCTCTAAATCATAATCGTGCAACAACTCTAACCACCTTCTTTGTCTCAAATTTAACTCCTTCTGAGTAAGCAAATACTTTTTGACTCTTATGATCCGTGTAGACCTTACACAACAATCCATACAAGTAGTGCCTCCAAATCTTAAGAGCAAACACTACAACTGCCAACTCTAATTCATAAGTCGGCTAGTTCTTCTCATATGGCTTAAGCTGATGAGAACCATACTCAACCACCATTACCATGCTGCATCAGAACACACCCAAGACCGTTATGCAATGCATCGCAAAACACCTCTAGACCATCGGTCCCAGATGACAGGGTCAAAATATGAGCGGATGCCAACCTTCTCTTAAGCTTATAGAGGCTCAACTCACAAGCTTCGCTCCACTCATTCTTAACATCCTTCCGAAGAAGACAAGTCAACAAAGTGACAATCTTAGAGAAACCCTCAACAAACTTCCTACAGTAACAAGCCAAACCAAGGAAAATATGGACCTTAGAAACATTCGTGGGCCTTGCCCACTCAGTAATAGAGCAATTCTTCTTCGGGTCCACTAAAATATCATCTTTAGACACCACATGACCTAGAAAGAACACATAATCCAACCGAAACACGCACTTCTTCAACTTAGTGTACAGCTCATGCTCCTTCAAAGTCTGGAGCACTATCCTCAAGGCTCCTCATGCTCCTCTACACTCTTGGAGTAGACCGAAATATCATCAATGAACACAACAATGAACTGGTCCATAAAGGGTTTGAAAACCTAGTTCACCATGTCCATAAACATTGACGAAGCATTTATCAAGCCAAAAGGCATCACTAGGAACTCGTAATGCCCATAACATGTCTTGAAGGCTGACTTAGGCACATCGTCCGCCTTAATCCTCAACTAAAGGTAGCCGG
Source organism: Limonium bicolor (assembly GCA_023374045.1). NCBI lineage: Eukaryota > Viridiplantae > Streptophyta > Magnoliopsida > Caryophyllales > Plumbaginaceae > Limonium > Limonium bicolor. Next base: position 263,935,740 of record CM041777.1, on the reverse strand, counting down.
AACGAAGATCAATCTTCAAAAACACACTGGCACCTACTAGTTGGTTGAATAGATCATCGATACGGGGAAGGGGATACTTATTCTTGATGGTAATCTTATTAAGCTCCCGGTAGTCTATGCAGAATCTGAAACTACCGTCTTTCTTCTTCATGGACAACACCGGCGCACCCTAAGGAGAAACACTGGGACGAATGAATTTATCCTTATCCAGCAACTCCTGCAGCTGAACCTTCAACTCCTTAAGATCAGCTGGACTCATACGGTAGAGGGCCTTAGACATCAGCCGAGTCCCTGCGCCAACTCAATCGTAAACTCCACCTCTTTATCCGGAGGGAGTCGTGGCACATCATCTTGAAACACCTCAGGGAACTCTCTCACCGCTGGAATATCCTTGAGTCTTGACTCCTCTTTGACCTCAGGGATGAAACACAGATATCCCTAGAAACCCTTCCTCAACTATCGAAACACTTGTATTGCCAAAACAACTAGAGGTGAGCAAGGCACAACATTTCCCATAAACTCTAAACGGGGTCTAGCCGGCTCCACGAAAATCACCTTCTTGACAGCACAATCAATATGAGCATGGTGCACAGACAACCAATCCATACCAAAATCATATCAAAGCAAGTCATCCGTAGAGGGATGAGGTCAGCACACAAAATTTTGTCCCACACTACCACAAGTGAGTCTCTACAAACAGAATCTAAAATCAGAAGGGGTGTCCCCTCAAAGAAGTAGTCACAACCAATTCCATGTCACAAGGCTCAACAAGCAGACCGAGCTTACCCACCAAATCACTAAAAATAAAGGAGCGGGTAGCTGCTGAATAATGCAAACGGTCTTTTTGATATATTAAAAACTACAAAATTAGTCCTAGAAAATTAATAAATAAAATAAACCTGCGGTTGTAAAATAATTCCCGATCATAGTAGTAAAGTAATATGAGCAACCGGGGTATTGAACCAGGGGACTAAGAAAATGAATCTAATCCTTGCAAAAGCTGTCAATCAGGGGAAAGTTGTAGAATAATAAAATAGAAAACAAGAAGAAAGTAACTGAGAATAAGATAATAAAAACGGAACTCCGGGTTTAGGTGGTTCTTTCCTAGTTAAGTCATGCAGTTCTATCACCAGTTGATTAGGGAATAGGGTTCGGCAAATTCTAACAAGTTTCTAAATGACTAAATCCTAGCCATATAAAACTCTTCTGCATAGAACATGATAAACCAAATCACGAATCTATCATAACAAGTGCAGACGGATTAAGCGCAAGAATTTAAATCGCATCTAAAGGCTAAAATCATCAATCATAAAGAGTTTTCCACAGACTAACAGATTATAATGACCTACCTATCAATCACCAATCAGATCTTGACAGATTTCACAAAGCTAAAAATAAAGTAGCAAATTTTATTGAAAGCGCAAACAAGATTTATAATCTGAAACAAACCCAAGATTAATCCCATATCAACTGATAATAAAACTACAAAACCTAACTATTTACAACCACCATTCCCAGAAGTTTATTCCTTTAGCCAAGCATAGCAACAAAAGAACACAAGAGAAGAAGGTGAAGAAATCATCTCTATGTTAATTTGAAGATCTGCAAGGAGTTAGGCTAATAGACTGAAGAAATTGGAGCAGAAATTCTCTTCCTGGTGTAGGGTCACGGCCGTGTCTAACTTCAAACAATCTTGAGTCTCTAATTTTCTGAATGTCCTTCGAATGCCTCACGAACGCCTCTTTAAAAGAGAATTTTTGGACCTAAAATGCACGTGTCCGGATCACCTATCCGGGTAGGAGAGCCGGACAAGAGATAGCTTTGTCAGTGAGTTTTCTTTCATTTGTGAGACGTCCAGCTCTATGTCCGGGTCAGTTAGCCGGACGCCCTGGCTAGATGAAAATATATATCGAAATCCCGGCGCTGCACTCGTGGTCATAAATATTTTGTCCTTCTGAGCACGTCCAGGTCACAGGGTCGGACAAATCATCCGAACACGTTGAAACTTCGACTGGTGAGATTTTAGTCACGTCCGGGTCACCGTCCGGATCAGTTTGCTGGACAGGAACAAGGCGTCCAGATCACTTAGTCAGACAAAGATTTGGACGTGTGTAAAAAATGCAATTTTGAGGTGTCCAGACCACCCGTCTGGACCGTAGGGTCGGATGTAGATCCGGACATGTGTATATTTGTGTTCCTTTTCTCCATAAACTTCGACAGGGTCCAGATTCTTTGTTTGAACTCCGATTTACTCCCCGTTTGCGGCGTTGGAAAGCTCTTGAGGAGAACTATACATTTTCACCATCATTTCCTGCTTTAAACATATAAATTGGCATCAGTTTTTACCCAAAGTTAGAGTCATGAAAAACATAGGATAAGTGTGAGAAAGCGCATAAAAATGTTGTATAAAATAAGAATTTAGCGCCTATAAAACCATATCAATCTCACACTTATCAAATCACCCCACACTTAGATTTTTGCTTGTCCCTAAGAAAAACTCTCAAGCACAAGTAAAGCCAAGCTAATGGAACTCAACAGAAAAGGAAGAGCACAGAAGAAAGGAATTGCTAGCTTTACCAATCAAGGGGGCAATTCAAATTATTCAAACAATTCATTATTTTGAGAAAACATGTAGTCATTCGAAGCTAACAAATGAGAAACAAAACCATAAGAGCCTAGCCCTTAACCTTGAGTCAATCCACCTTTTTCCTTCACAAACCACAGAAACGACAAGGGGCATGGAGTAAGATCATATTCCATCATACCTTTCAATGCCTCATACTCTTGATCCATAAGAGAAAATAATCTATATTCAGCACAGCATTTGCATAAATATTTCAATTAAAGCGTTTTTAATTTCTTTCACCACAGACTTTTCTCTCCACCCATGTAGCGGCTTTGGGTCAACTATCCCAAATCATAAGGACCTTAGGTAGCTGGGTGATAAAGCACCCTAAAAGACTTAATAACCAAGTGGACGAGGCATGATTTTGGATCAAAATTAAAATTAGCATGCTTAGGATCAGCGGAGTACCTTGCCTTGTTCTTTTTCCAACCATTTCAATCCGGTTCATACCAAGTCTCAGAGCTAAAAGCAAGGTTCATATGGAGAATATTCTTATTTGTTTAAGCATTTCTAGAACAAAGACTTCAATTCAACAATTAAAAACCAGAAAAATTTCAAAATTTTGCACCCCAAGATCAGCTAACCAACTAAACTTCCTCTATGACATCTGTTGGGAAAATTACATACATAGTAATTAAACCTAGCTAAAACGGGCAAGTGCACCCAATTCGTTGTAATAAAACAAGTGTTGTATCCACAAGGAAATTGGTTTCTAAATCCCAAGCTTCGGTATAATAGTTAAGTGCGAAATAACAGTAAAATGGGGGTTTAGCCAGGCAAGCTTGGATGTTTGTTAACTGAAATGCAATAAAAACAGTAAAATGTTTGTGTATGGAATGGATGGGGAGAGTACCCTAGGATAGTGGGAATCACCTAATTCACTCAAAGAACTTCAAAACCATAACTTATCATCTCAGTGCCTATTAGAGTTTAGCTCATGAATCCCCAAATCATGGGAAATCCAATTCTTACCTAAATAATCAAACCCCTTAATTAAAGGAGGTTCAAGTCATCAAGTAGCATTGAGCAAGCACTCTTAAACAATAGCCCCAAGCATTCACTTCCAAAATTTAGAAAGCAAAAGTTAGGGTTTACTCCCTTCTTGGTCTAGTTCCAAACTCAAGCTCAAATATTGAATGAAACCACCATAAATGCAATAAGAGATCAGTTTAGTGCATTAATAGATATTGAAGGAAATAAAACGAGAGTAACACATGAGTTAGGTTTCTAGCATTCAATGAGCAAAATGGGTTCAAACCCTCATCCTAGGATACAAATAGAACTACTCAGCCATAGCTAAAGGAAAGAGCAAGGAAAAGGGAGAATCAGCCATTAGAGGAGCTCCCAAGCTTCAATGGAGGTAGAAATCTTCACTTTCTTCTTCCTCCTTTCTTCTCTTCTTTTCTCCTCTTCTTTCTCCTCTGTTTTCGCCTCTCTCTCGTCTGTTTAGGGTTGAAGTCGTGTGTGGTTCATGATCGGGAAGGAAGCCCAAAATGTAGTCTTTTAACAGCAATTTCTGGGCAAAAATTCCCGTCCGACCGACCTTACAAGGTCGGTCCCAAGGTCGGTCGGACTCTTTTAGGCGGAAACACGTGACGGTTTTAAAGCTCGACCGAACTTGCAAGTTGGTCGATTCCAGTGAGTTTTGGGACGGCTTGAACAGAGCCGGACCGACCTTGTAAGGTCGGTCAGCCCCAGAATGTCATTTTTTCTGTGCCGGAATTCTCCCGATGCCCCCCGTTGGCTAGGCATCCTTCCCGAGGTGCTCGAACATTGATGCATTCTCATATTAAGCTCTCAAAATGTACTCAAATGAGTATTTACCTATTCGAACATGCCAAAAGTATAAGATCACTAATAAACACAAAAATACTCCATAAAGTGGTGATATAAGTCATGCGCCAAATAAAATGACTACGAATAATGACCTTGAGAGAGCACTATTTCACCACTTATCAACTCCCCCACACTTATCCATTTGCTTTTCCTCAAGCAAAATTAGCTAAGGACCCATGACAAGAAGGAACATTTAAAGCAAGCAAGTGTAGATGAGTTCTTGAATTCAAGTGAGCAAAATTTGTGAAAAACCTCAAGAGGAGTGCAACCAACCTTCTCATGATGACATGGGTGTGCTTAGGGCAAATGAAAATATAGAGTTTCGGGGTATGATCTAGAGTGCTTCCGAGTTCTTACAGATTATGGAACTTGGAGAACTTTTACCATGGCCAACTTCTCTCAAGAATGGGCATTGAGGGAAAACAAAAGGAAAAAAGAGGTTTGCAGTTGATTCACTTTTGCAACAAGAGATGAGAAGAGGTAAATTGGCATTTTGCCTTGCTTCAATGAACACTCAACTCTCATTTGCTGGTTACCTATGGTGTCTCTCAAGGTCCTTTTTGTCTCTTTTTTTTTTCACAAGGAAGCACCCCTTAGCAATCCCTAGATGAGAAGGTAGAAGGAACCCCTAAGCAATAAAAATTCATCACGAAATGGAGTTATGATTGCACCGCACATAAGTGATCCTCAAGAGAGAACCTTTGAAGAAAAAGTTCGGTGAAAAATTCCAAGAATTCAAAGAAAATATTGCTTACTATAAACATAACTCTTACATGAAGCTATAGATGAATATGAGAAAATTGAGTAGTGCATCAACAAGAAAAGGTCGTTTCCCCCACACTTGAATGAGACAATGTCCTCATTGTTCAAAGAAAAGCTCATGGAAAACAAACAAAATTCCTTGTTGTAGCACTAGGCATGAAGTAAGCAAAAAGAATGTTGCATTGCAGAAATTGGAATGGTTAGAGAACTAGTACTCCCCTGATTAAAAATGAGTAGGTGGCTGTGTTTCCCCCACACTTGTCATTGTGCATAGGCATGTAAGCGCTAGCTCCGACAAGAAGAGTCAAAGATCCTAGGGCAAATTGACAAGAGGTGATCTGGAATTACCGAGCTCACTTCGGGGTGTTGTCGAGTTCAGTTGAGATATCTACAATGCAAAACAAAAGAAACAAGGCGCACATGGATTCTAGAGAATTCGCATTAATGCCAATGTTAGAAAATCAAAAGGGGACCCAGAAATGAGTCCCAGACCGAAGTAGTCAATTTGGTGCATAAGGCACCATAGCGTATAAGTAGCAGTACCAAAAACGCGAAAGTAAAGAAAGTGAAAGTACAAGCAGAGCAAACATCGTAACAAAGTCTAACAGCCTAAAAAGAGTATTGTGAGATAGATGAAATAAACAGAGACAACAAAAGCATGGCAGCCTGGGGTCCGAAGATGGCTACTGGGGAGGAGCACCACCACGCGCCGCCTGCTCGCGGAGGTACTGCATGTGAGCGTCCATCTGGCGCTGGTGGTCCATCATGAGGCGCCTGTGCTCGGCCATCTGGCGCTCGAAGGCCTCAAGCTGCTCGGGCGTCACAGCTCCGGTCGGTGTGGAGGATCGAGGTAGGGCGAGAAACGGGCCGGGTGCAGCACTGGAAGTGGAGGCACCGGAAGAGGAGGAGGCACCCCGGCTCTGTCTAGGCTCAGTGGTGGCCTTGTACCACCCGTCATCCTCGTGAACAAAGCCCATCTTCCGGAGAGAGGTGGCGGTGATAGGATCCATAGGTAAGGACACCTCCCCCGCTCCGGGCTCGACTCCAAAGCGAGCAAACATCCTCTGTAAAAAATATGGAAAACCCAAGTGGTGGGTATCCTTCTTCTCAATGATGTGGCATAGGTGGCCCATGATGAAGTGGGAGAGGGAGAGGGGTTTGTCGGGATCCGGCGCCACCATGTGGTCCATCAAATAGCAGTCCGTGGCGTTGAGATCCTTGCTGTCTCGAGGGAGAAGGTTGTGGCGAATGAGAGCAAGCATGATTCGTCGGACGGGGTCATCCACCATTGCAGGGGTCATAGTGAGCCGGACGTCGGTCCCATCCTGGTTCTTACGACGCGTCTGAACTGGGAGGGTGTGGAGGTAGTGACGCCAGCTGGCGTTGAGATCGGCCTGGTGGATGCACTTGGAGTGCTGGAGGTCGTCCTGTGCGAGGTGGAAGAAGTCGTGGACGTCCATCCGCCGAATGACGACGGGCACACCACTGACGAATGAATGGTCCTCCCTCGCCGTCCGATCGGCGCTTGCGTTGGCGTAGAACTCCTTGATGTGGCGAGGGGAGTACGGTCCACCCATGGTGAGTAGACATTCCCAACCGATGGCCTCTAGATAGGGCCGAAGCTGTAGGTCCTCCACGAGCGCTGGGTCAACTGAGCGCTCCTGAACGATCTCCCTACGTCTGGGGAGATGTGAACCAGCTACGGGCAGCTTCACTGGCGAAGATGTCGTCGATAAGGGCGTTAGGGAAGTCGGGCTCTGGTTCAGGGGCAGCAGCGCGTCTCCTAACGCGGCGTGGTCGATGTGCCATTGGTCTGCAAGGCAAAGAAAGAAAAAAGAAAAACAAAACAAAATCGAAACAACAAAAATAACAACTGGTGAAGTGTTAGAAAACAACTCAGACGATAATAAGCAAGAAGCACAGGAAAGAGCAAAAGAAATGACTTTTGTTTGGAAAAATTTTGCCAGAGGTCCCCCTGTTTTTCTACCTTTTCCCGGTTCTAAGAACCTCCACAAATTACCAAAAGGTTCTCATTCCGATATTCAAGCACCCCCGTACCCCAAGTCATCCAGTAAGATCCATACTTAAGAAGCAAATCCACACTCTACCCATTTTCACACATTTGGCTACCTCCAAAGCTCAACATTAATGCAGTACCCTAGGCATAGAGAGTCAATTGTGCTCACGCATTATCCAAGTAGGCCAACAAAGTCATAACATAATTTTAAAGCAAGCAAATAATGCTAAACAAAGCCTTACTAAATGTAGAGCATGAAGGCCAAAGTCACGCGAAAGCCACCATATTGCAACACGTTCAAATTCAGTTTGCCACAACACCCCATAAGTAACAATAAGAGCTATCCCAATCACTAAATGTTCAAAATTCACAAATTTCCAGTTAAGGCCTCGTTTGGTTCGACTTGTATTTTGCCCAAAGTGTAACTTTGTCAAAAAGTGCAAGAATGGACAATATATTGTTAGAAAAAGATACCTTGATGTATTGTAGGGGATTAGGGAGCAAAATATGACAGATTTGGGGGTAAATCGAAATTAATTCGATTTGGGGGTTGGGGCGATTGGTGTTGTGGCATTGGGTGGCAGTGGGAGTCGACGCGGGAGGGCGCGCGACGTCGGCGGGGTGGTGGCGGTCGTCGGGGTGGTCCACAGGTGCTGAGGGCGGCAGTGGTTATGGGGGGTGGTGTTGGTGTGCTGTGCGAGAGAGAGAGGAAAGAGGGAGGGGGTAATGGTGTCGGGTCTGGTAGAGGGAATCGGGGAAGGAGAAAGAAGAAGAGGAAATGGGAAAAGAAGAAAAACGATGTGTTTGGCTTTTCTTTTCAAAATTTTTAGCCGGACCGACCTTGCAAGTCCGGTCGCAAGGTCGGTCCGTTCCAGAAGGTTTTAAGTTTCAAAAAATCAGTTCGACCGACCTTGCAAGTCCGGTAGCAAGTCGGTCCATTCCAGAATGTGCCGGGTTTGAAATTTTTAAGTCTGACCGACCTTGCAAGTCCGGTCGCAAGGTCGGTCCAAGTCAGTAGCTTGGCGAGTTTGAAATCTGGGACTCGACCGACCTTGCAAGTTTGGTCCTAAGGTCGGTCGAGACCAGAATTTCACCAAAATGTTTGTTTTCTCGCCCCACACATTTATCATCAATCAAAAACAGATTCAACATGCAAAAACACCCATAACAAACAATAAATAAAGCATAGGATAAGCAAATAACTAGCATACTCAAATGAGAAAACACTGCGAGGTAAAAGTGACAATAGTGAAAGCTCCCGGAAAGTCCGGGTTGTCTCCCGGAAAGCTGCCCGTCTTTTTAAGGTCTTTGGCTAGACCATAGTGAGGGTTAGAGGGACCTGGAGGGTCTCTTAGATAAAGAGCCCGAGCTTCAACTTTTTGGATGTCTCCTCCATGATAATGCTCTAGCCGGGAACCGTTGACCATGAAAGTCTCCCCCTTTACATTCTTCAGCTCATAAGCTCCATAAGGGGTGACCTTTATGACAGTAAAAGGGCCAGCCCAATGAGATTTTAACTTCCCGGGGAATAACTTCAACCTTGAGTTGTAGAGGAGAACCCGATCACCTTCGTGAAACTCCCGCTTCATAATCATCTTATCATGCCATTTCTTGGCCTTTTCTTTGTAGATGCGGTTATTTTCATAGGCATCCTCCCGAATTTCTTCTAACTCGGTCAATTGGAACCGTCTCTTGTCACCAGCGCTCTTGAGATCATAGTTGAGGGCCTTCACCGCCCAATATCACTTATGCGCTAATTCGACCGGCAAGTGACAAGCCTTCCCATAGACAAGCCGGAACGGGGACATACCGATTGGAGTTTTGTAGGCGGTCCTATATGCCCACAATGCATCATCGAGCTTAATGGACCAATCTTTCCTTGAGCAGTTGACTGTCTTTTGAAGGATCCATTTAAGCTCTCTGTTGGTGACCTCAGCTTGGCCATTGCATTGTGGGTGATAAGGAAGGGCAACCTTGTGCCTCACTCCATATTTAGTCATTAGCGCTTCAAACTGTTTGTTACAAAAATGAGACCCGCCATCACTCAATATGGCTCTCGGTACCCCGAACCGGGTGAAAATATTTTTCTTCAGAAACTTGATCACAACTTTGGCGTCATTAGTCGGGGTTGCAATTGCTTCAACCCACTTGGTCACATAGTCAACCGCCACCAGAATAAACAAGTTGAAACAAGAAGATGGGAAGGAGCCCATGAAATCGATACCCCACAAATCAAACGGCTCAACCTCTATCATTATGTTAAGCGGCATCTCATGCTTCCTTTCTTTGGGACCACTTGCACGGGGCTGACCCATTTGCTGTTGGAGATGGCATAGATAATCCCGCATCTAAGAGTTTAAGAACTTCCTTCTTGACAACCTCCTTCATATTGGGATTTAATCTCCTCTGAGGTTGGACCAACGACTTGTAGTCATCTTCCATGAATATCCGGTGGGTGCAGAAATGAGGGCTGATCCCTTTGATGTCGGCTATAGTCCACCCGATAACCCGTTTATGGTTTCTAAGCACCCCCATCAGACTTTCCTCTTGTGCACCTGTCAAGGAAGAAGAAATAATAACAGGTAGAACGCACGGATCAGTCAAATAAGCATATTTAAGATGAGAGGGTAGAGGTTTCATCTCCACAATGGGAGGCTTCTCAACCGAAGGCAATGGCTTCTGAGCAGCTCGTTCCAATGGTTCGGGTGGCGGATAGCGTGGTCTATAGCCAGAAAATCTGTTGTTCAACTCAGCCACCGTTTCAATCATATCTGGGTGGAATTCCTGTTCAAAACAAGCCTCAAACAAAGCTAATTCAAGGGCATCAGATTTAACAAGAGAGAGAGAGATCATGCACAATTGAATCTATGATATCTATAGCTAAAACAGTTTCAGCCTGAGACGGACTCTTCACTACTTTAGACATGTCAAATTCTAATTTTTGAGCATGAAGTCGTAGAATTATTTTGCCTTTCTCCACATTGATAAGGGCCCTAGCAGTCCTCATGAAAGGTCTGCCCAAAATTAGCGGCACTTTCTGGTCTTCTTCCATATCTATCACAATGAAATCAGCTGGGAAAACAAATGTACCAACAGTTACTATCAAGTCCTCTACCTTCCCTTTAGGGATAACCAAAGATCTATCCGCTAATTGCAATTGCATGGGAGTGGGAGTGCATTTACCAATTCCAAGCTTATTAAAAGTGGAGAGGGGCATAAGATTTATACTAGCACCTAAATCACATAACCCACTACCGCAGTCAATTTCACCAATAAAGCAAGGAACGATAGGTAAACCGGGATCTCCAAGCTTTGGAGGTAGGCTTCTTTGTAGAACCGCTGAAACTTCTTCAGTGTGGAACGGTTTCCGCTTCCTCCAGCGATCTCTTGTTTGCTATGATGTCCTTCATGAACTTAGCATAAATCGGCATCTGTTTCAAAGCATCAGAAAAAGGAATGTTAATCGTTAATTTCTTGAAAATGCTTAGAAACTTCCCAAATTGCTCATCCAAAATTTTCTTTTTGAGTCTATTGGGAAAAGGAAGAGGGGGGAGGTGTTTTGCAAGAGTAGTAGAAGGTTCAGGAGACCCCTTCTCCTTGGGAACTTCCTTAGGTGGAGGTGGTGGTTCCTCAACAATCTCTTGCTCTTCTTCTTGAGCTTCACCTTCTTGGGACTCCATGTCCTCATGTGAGCATGATGGATCAAGGAGTATCCCACTCCTTAGTGTTACCGCTTTTGCTTGCTCTCTTGGGTTGGGCTTTGCTTGACTTGGAAGAACACCCGGTTGTCTTTGAGCAAGTTGTTGAGAGATGTTTTCAAGTTGGGCTTCAACCCTTTTGTTGGTGGCGTCTTGGCTTGCTTTAAAAGCATCCAAATCAGCCGTTTTGGTGTGCATAGACGAGACAAGATTTTTCACCAAGTCCCTTATCTCTGCATTTGCATCCGTGGATGGGGAAGGTTGTTGATGTGGTTGTGTTGTTGTTATTGAAAGCCCGGAGGTGCTCCTTGTGGTCAGTAGCCCATTTGTGGATTGGACATTTGAGTCGACCCTTGTGACCGGTAGCCCGTGGGATTGTTGGAAGCATTACTAGCTCCCCCTTGGGTTTGGTCATTATTTCTCCATGAGAAGTTTGGATGGTTCCTCCATGGGGCGTTTTGTTGGTTGTAGTTGTATCCGGGGCGGTTGCCTACAAAGTTTACATCCTCACGTGGATCGGCATAAACCTTGTCTTCGCAAAAGTGGGTCTCGTGAGGACCCGCGCAAATTGCACACCCCCTCTTGGATTGAGGTAGAAGTAGATGGGGAGGGTGATGATGCAGAAGCTATAGACTTTGTTGTTTCTTTTTGAGCTATAGCTATCTTCTCCACCATCTTGGTGAGTGAGGATATTTGAGCGGAAAGGTGGTCGGTGGGCTCGACATGTAAGAGACCGGCTGCTCTTGGTGCTCTCCCCTTGGGCCTAGACCATTGCCTTATGTTACTACTCATCACCTTTAGGAGTTCCATCCCTTCTTGAGGTGACTTAGTCATAAAGCTTCCTCCAGCTGAGGAGTTCACAAGCAGTATATTCGAATCGTCGAGACCGTTGAAAAATGATAGGCATAGTGATTGGTCGTCCAAACCGTGGTAGGAACAATTCATCAACATGTCCTTGAATCTATCCCATGCATCGTACAACGTCTCTCCCGGCTCTTGGAAAAAGGTATTGATCTCTCCAATTAATTGCCTCGTTCTACTAGTGGGGTAATACTTGGCAAGAAATTTTTGAGCCATTTGTGCCCAAGTATGGATTGATTTTGACGGTAAGCTCCTATACCATCTTGATGCAGCGTCGGAAAGTGAGTGAGGGAAAAGCTGCAGGCGTATCCTCTCACCAACATTTTCAGTTCTACTAAAAGAGTTGCAAAAGTCGAGGAATTGACTTAGGTGGTTAGGAGCTTCATCGGGATTTGCTCCACTGAATTTTCCTAAGTCCCGAACAGCAGTGATGTAATGGGTCTTGAATACCCATTGTCCGGTCTCTTGAGGCGTCAACTCCGGTAAGACTATGGCTGAAGGTCTTCCTTCGGTGTCCAGCTGGTTGAAGTCTTGAGAGCCATTTGTTGTTGGTTTCCGTTATCTTCGAACCCCCGTGTTGGTCTAGATCAGCCATGATTGAATTTTTCACAGTTCGGATGGCCCTCAACAATGAACGCTCGAGCTCGGGTCTAGGACTAACAAGTGGAGATCCTTTGGCTCGAGTGTTTGGCATACACCGAGAAAACAGAAGGTACCTAAACTGCACCAACACCAAATGCTCTTAAGTAGAAGGAAATGTACAAAGATAGACAACAGCCAAAACACAAATACCATAAATGAAATGAAATAGATAAAAGTACTGAATGCACAAAACCAAAGTACCGAACCAAGGGAAATTGAATAATCAATTTCCCCGGCAACGATGCCATAAACTTGTTGGGCAAAACAGTGGTGAAACTATCTTGCTAACTATGGGCAGTGAACCCAATCATTGTAGTACAACAAGGTCGTATCCACAGGGACTTCATAACTATCTAGCTAATTATAAGCTTAGTAAATATGCAAAAGGATATATACAAAAGTGCATAAATGTACATTATGGGTTTTGGGTTTTTGGGTTGTAATTGGAGAAATAAAGAAAAGCAATAAACACTAAACTAACTATCTAGGATAGGTGTAGCCCGGGATGGATTTTTCACCCGTCCTCCCCTTACTACCGATTGTCGAACCTCGAACTCATAGCTAAACCACGGGAACGCTTAATTAATTAGCAACCTAATCTAGGCCTACTAATCCTAACCAATTTAATCGAGACTTCTCATTCAGCTAAGCCCCGGGTCAATCGATAGCACTAAGCTCAAGTTCCACTAAAGTTGCAATGTAGTCTAATCTCAAAATCATCGAAATCAGAGTACACCGTTTTAGTCTCTAACAGTTTAGGTTTCTATCTCTGAATAACATTTTGATAGAATCCCACAATAATGCTAAACTAATAGGTAGGCCAAACCAACCAATTTAACACATAATTGATAATTTGGGTAAAACCCTAAACTAATCCAAATCATGAGCAACAAGTTTAAGAATCATAATACCCAATAATTATCAGTATTCAGCACAAGAACCAAATAAAAAACCATAAATGAGTTCAAGAATCTACAATGGAGTTTAGGGATTTTGGAACAAAATCCCCAATCCCTAGCTACAAATGATTCTACACAGCCATAGAGAGAAAAATAAAAGAGCAAGGGATAGAAGTAGCCATTAATGGAGCTTGGAAGGAGGTGAGCTTCTCTTCTCTTCTCCTCCTTTCTCTTCTCTCTTTCTTCTTCTTCTTCTTCTTTCTTCTTCTTCTCTCTTCTTCTTTCTTTCTTCTTCTTCTTCGTCTTCTCTTCTTTCTTCTTTCTTCTTCTTTCTTCTTCTTTTCTCTTCTCTTCTTCTTTCTTCTTCTTCTTCTTCTTTCTTCTTTCTTCTTCTTCTCTTCTTCTCGTCTTCTTCTTCTTAAGCTTCTTCTATCTTCATCTTCTTAGTTCGGTAGCTTCTTGCTCTATCTTCTTTCTCCTTCTTCTGAGAGCTGGTCTTCTGGAGTTTCTTCTTCTCTGGTTCTTGCTGTCTTCTCGACTTCTGCTCTTCTTCTCTGCTAGTCTTCTTCAGAGAGAGGCTCGCGGATCTTCTTTTCTCAGAATCGCCCTTCCTCTCTGTTTTTGGGCGGAACTCGACTGAATGAAGAATGGGGAAGTTTTCCCCCGAATTCCCCGTTTTAAACGCAGATCTGGGCTAATTTTCGACCAACCGACCTTGCAAGGTCGGTCTTAAGCTCGGTCGGAGTCATAGAGCAATTTTTGGGTGCATTTTTAAGTTTGACCAACCTTTCAGGTCGGTCCTAAGGTCGGTCGATTCCAATAGCTTGCAAAAACGCAAATCTGGGCAAAATTTGGACCCGACCGACCTTGCAAGGTCGGTCGGAGTCAGGCTAACTTCAAAACATTGTATCTTCTCTTCGTTTTAACTCCGATTTTTGGATCCGTTTGCGCCCACACGTTCCTCTCTCTTCGTCTACTTTACTCCTAGCTATGTTACTCCTCCTGTTTAAATAATAAATATGTAAAAAACACCAATGAAACACAAGACTAGAGGAAAACAAGCTAGAGTGGAGAAATGAGCATGAAAAGTGTTATTAAACATAGAAATACACCCCTAAAACATGCTCATTTGGGCACTCATCAACATCCTTCCAAGTTAAGCAACCACAACTACACTTTAACAAATGCAAGAGAAAAGTGCTCAGAGACGCACAAAAAAACAAGCAGCGAAGGAGCTTACCCCACCCCTCATTTAGAGTGAAGCAATGTCCTCATTGCTTAGGAAGAATTAACAATTGAGTGAGCAATCCCACGAGAAAAAAAAATCACACACATCAGATCAGAGGGAATATGTAAAACATGAAAGAGTAGAAAAGTAAAGAATACTCCCCAAGTCCGCTCAGGGTGTGTAGCAAGGTCAACCCACACTTGAGTTCAGCTAAGCGACAAAGTAAGCAAGCTGAGAAATATAATCTACAAAGCTAGGAGAACTCAAGTGGAACCAGACAAAACTATCAGTAGAAAAATAAGAGCCAAGGCTCTTGCGGTAAGCATAGCATCAGCTTACACACCACAAACAAACTAAAAAAAAGAGCAAAATAAACAACTAAACTAAGAAAATGAAAAGAGATACAAACTGGTGGGTTGCCTCCCACCAAGCTGCCCAGATTTAAGTCTCTGGCTAGACTCCTCAAGCTATTGACTGGAGAAGAGGAAGTGTGGTTAGGAATACCACCACATCCTAGACTGAGATCTCAAAGTTTCCTGAATGTATATCGAAGTCTCCAAGGAACTTTCTTCTTTTTATCTTTTGACTTTGAGAGGTTTGAAGCATCTAGGGCAGCCGGCTGGTTCTGCACAAAAGACACTGCATGCAAATCAAGATTAGCATTAGTAATGTCAACATACTTTTTCAATCGGGCCCCATTGACTTTAAACACTTCACCCTTTTTATTCTCAAGCTCGTAGGCTCCATAGGAAGTGATACCAACAACCCTGAAAGGACCGGCCTAGTGGGACTTAAGCTTCCCAGGAAAAAGCTTCATTCTTGAATTGTTGAGCAGCACCCAATCTCCAACTTTGAAGTCCCTTCTCTGAATCATCTGATCATGAAGCTTCTTAGTGTGCTCTTTGTAAATCTTTGCATTGTCATAAGCCTGATCCCTCAGCTCTCTTCTAGCTCTGAGAGCTGAAACTTCTTCCTCTTACCAGCAACATGAATATCAAAGTTAAGGGCCTTAAGTGCCAGTACGCCTTATGCTCCAACTCCACAGGCAAATGACAAGACTTACCATAAACTAACCTGAAAGGAGACATCCCAATGGGAGTCTTGAATGCATTTCTATAGGCCCATAGAGCGTCATCGAGTTTTCTGAGACCAGTCCTTCCTGGAAGAACTGATGGTCTTTTGAAGAACCACTTGAGCTCTCGATTGAACACTTCAGTTTGTCCATTTGTCTGTGGATGTAGGGAAGGGCAACCTTATGGCGCACTCCATACTTAGCCATCAGGGCATCAAAGGAACGATTGCAAAAATGTGACCCTCCATCACTAATAATCGCCCTGGGAACCCCGAAGCGAGTAAGGATGTGTGCTTCTTCAGAAATTTAACCACTGTTTGGAATCAACATGCTGGCAAGGAATAGCCTCTACCCACTTTGAGACATAGTCAACGGCCACGAGAATGTACTAGTAACCCTGAGAAGAAGGAAAAGGACCCATAAAATCAATACCCCAGCAATCAAATAATTCAACTTCTAAAATACCGTGATGAGGGCATCTCGTGCCGTCTAGAAGTGTTGCCTAGCCTCTGACAACTATCACACTTGGCTACAAAGGCTTGGCAATCTTTATGAAGAGTAGGCCAATAGAATCTGGACTCCAAAACCTTTGCAGCTGTCCTATGAGATCCATGATGACCTCCCACCTCTCTAGAGTGACAGAACTCGAGCACACTGCTCACCTCATCATCAGGAAGACACCTGCGAATCAAACACCATCTGCACACACTTGAAACAAGTGAGGGTCTTCCCAAATATAATGACGAGAATCAAAAAGGAATTTCTTTTTCTGAGCATATGAGAAGTCATGAGGAACAACACCAGAAACAAGAAAATTAGCCATATCAGCATACCATGGCTCTTGCACCTTATGCAAAACAAAAACAGTTTCATCGGGAAAAAATTCATTAATAGGTACACCATCATCAGGAACTACTACCAACCGAGAAAGATGGTCAGCCACGACATTCAATTTATCACTTTTATCCCTCACTTCAATGTCAAATTCCTGTAACAAAAGAATCAAACGAAGCAAGCGAGGCTTGGCCTCTTTCTTAGCAAAACAAATATCTAAGAGCAGTGTGGTCAGTATGAACAATTACTTTACTCCCCCATAAATATGATCTGAACTTATCTAGGGAAAATACCACAGCTAGAAGCTCTTTTTCAGTGGTGGTGTAGTTCCTCTGGGTGTCAAACAATGTTTTTGCTTGCATAAGCAATGACCCTGAATTTTGTCTTTGTCTTTCTCTGGCACAAAGCTGCCCCCACTACATAATCACTGGCATCACACATAATCTCAAAAGGTAATGACCAGTCAGGTGAAATAACAATGAGTGCAGCTACCAGTTTTTGCTTAATCAAATCAAAAGCAGATAACAATCATTAGAAAAAACAAATGGGGCATCTTTCAGAAGCAGACCAGTCAACGGTTTGGAAATTTTAGAGACATCCTGAATAAACCGTCTAAAAAAACCTGCATGCCCTAAGAAAGCTCTTACCTCTTTCACACAAGTAGGTGTTGGCAATTTCTCAATTACCTCCACCTTCGCTTGATCAACCTCAATCCCCTTAGCAGAAACTTTGTGACCTAGCCCGATCCCTTCCTTGACCATGAAGTGACACTTTTCCCAGTTGAGAATCAGGTTTGTCTCCTCACATCGGCCTAGGATTTGATCAAGCTGCGCCAAACAGACATCAAAGCTAGAGCCATAACAGAAAAATCATCCATAAATACCTTAATGCTCTGCTCGATGAAGTCTACAAAAATCGCCTGCATACAACGCTGAAAGGTGGCAGGAGCATTACACAGTCCAAAGGACATTCTTCTGTACGCAAAGGTACCATAAGGACAAGTGAAAGTGGTCTTGTCTTGGTCCTCTGGCGCAATAGTAATCTGAAAGTACCTTGAAAAACCATCTAAAAAGCAATAATATTCTTGCCCAGCCAACCTCTCAAGCATTTGATCAATAAAAGAGAGAGGGAAATGATCTTTCCTGGTGGCAGAATTCAAACGCCTATAGTCAATGCATATACGCCAACCAGTGATCTTTCTTTGTGGAATAGACTCACCTTTGTCATTCAGAACAGCCTCAAACCCACCTTTCTTAGGGACTACATGTACAGGACTTACCCAAGTGCTGTCAGAGATGGGGTAGATGATCCCAACGTCCAGAAGCTTCAACACCTCTTTCTTGACAACTTCTTGCATGTTGGGGTTGAGCCGACGTTGTGGCTGTCTGACAGGCTTGTAATCTTCCTCCATGTAGATGTGATGTGTGTAGAAGGTGGGTCGATGCCCTTAATGTCAGCAAACGTCCACCCGATCACTCTCTTGTGCCTCTTCAAAACCTCAAGTAACTTGCCTTCCTGCCCAGAAGTCAAAGAAGAAGAAATAATGACAGGCAAGAAATTATTATCAGCAAGAAAAGAATACTTATTAAGTTAGAAGGGAGCTCCTTAAGCTCAAGTGTAGGTGGCTGCTCGACAGAAGGAATGGGTCTTTGAATCTCTCTATGGTTTATGGGATCTCCCTACTTTATCTTGGGTCAAGAAGGTGATTGTCTTGAAGAGCATGAAAACGTTATTCTAATCACTAGTCAGTTTGAACTACATCGTTAGAATTATATGTTGTTCAGACAAGGACTATTGGGTTCACCAATACCATCCTTGTATCCTGATTATGTTTTGGACTGCTTTAGGCTCATTGTTGTACCCTCTGTTTTATTAATGGAAAATAATTTGATTTTTTCCTTAAAAAACACCACTTTTTTAAAAAAAATTATCAATTATTTACATTAATGTTGTTTAAAAAAATAGATAAGTTTTACGCCCTCTTCACTCATACCACGTAATAAGAGCAACACATCACTAATAATAAGCTTACATTGTTTTACCAATGATACTGTTTTTATATTGCTGTGTTAATTACTTAGGAACCGCTTTTCATACTAGACTATTACTAGTAAGTAAGCTTTCAAAAAAAAAAATCATCATTGACTATTCATGAAATACCCCAAAAGAAAATCACAAAATGTCACTATATTTTTGTAAACATCCATGAAATATCACTATGTCATTGACCAGAAAGAAAAAAAAACAGAAATACCCCTACTAGTTAACAAAATACTTTTAAAGTTCACAATATACTCTAAATATTAAAAGCTCAAAAAACACAAAAATTTAAAATACCATAAAAATATAGATAGCTATAAAAATAAAAAATATATTCAAATATCATTAAATTTGGAAAAAAATAATTATTTCTTATATTTTAAACTATTCAGTAATATAAAAAAGAATATAATGTTTCAAACACATAGTTTATAGCAACTTTTCTACCACTTTTATCCAATTAAGTGCCATATGATTTACCATACATTTTTAAAATATACATTTTCAACAATATCTATTACTTATTCAAAATAAATTATATGATATTTTTAACTAATATTATGAAATTTTATTTTGAAAATTTATTTTTTTTTGTAGATAGCTTTATGACATATTATCTTTTGTTAATATTATGTTATAAAATTATCTTCAAAATAGAATATAATTTTTTAAACAATTTTCTGAATATTACTTATAAAATATAATATAATTCATTTTGAATAATAATTTTGAAAAATAAATATTTTTTATTTATTCAAAATAAATTATATTATATATTTTTATTTATATTTAGAAATTTATTTTTATAAAATTTATATTCTATTTTAGAGATAACTTTATGACATAATATTTTTTTATCTAAAAATAGAATATAATTTCTTTAAATTAATTTTATAGGATATTAGTTAAAAATATAATATAATTTATTTTTATAAATAATTTAAATTAGTAGGAAAATATAATTTTAAAAAGTTGGTATAACTTAGGGTACTTAATTGATAGAAAAATTGGTATAAATTATGTGTTTATTAATTTCATGTTTAGGGACTTATATTTTTATCAGCGCGTCCATTGTGCGGACAATCCGCACCAAATATGGTGCGCTCCAGTCCAGTTGTCTGTCCATTCAGCACATGTAGTCTAGTTGGCACTCCACTTAGTTGCTGACTAGACTGCTTTTTATTATATGAATTTTAATTTTTTGTAACTTTTAAAATATAAATCCAAAATGTAAAAAAATATATCATTATTCATCTAAATTCAAGCTCTTTAAAACAAGACCAGTCATGGATATGTTTTGAGAAATTTTAAAATTATATATTATATATATCAATGGGACTTATAATTCATAACATCATTTTAGTGTATCATCGTAAACACATAACATCATTTTAGTGTATCATAATATCAGTTTTAATGAATCATAATATCAAAATTAATGAATCATATCTTCATTTTAGTGTATCATCGCAAACATATAAGAATAATATTTTGTACACAATAATACACCACAAAATAATATTTGGTATGTATGAAAAATACACGATTCACCATATAAGGTTTAAAATACACCATACAACAATAATAATACACTACTAAACAATAATGATTTTATATCGGTTCCGAAGTTTGTTATCTAATTCACCACTTATTAGTTAAGGAATCATAATATCAATTTAATTTTGAATCATAATATCAAAATTAATGAATCATATCGTCATTTTAGTATCATCGTAAACACATAAGAATAAATTTTTTTTCCACAATAACATTCCACAAAATAATATTTGGTATGTATGAAAATATACGATTCACTATATAAGGTTTAAAATACACCATACAACAATAATAATACACTAAAAAATAATATGATTTTTTCGCGGTTCGAAATTTATTATCTAATTCACCACTTATTAGTTAATGAATCATAATAACAATTTTAATGGATCATAATATCAAAAATAATGAATCAAAACACCTTTTAATGTATCATCATAACATGTAAAATAATTTTTTTTTCAAAATTGTCAAAACATATTCATGACTAATCTTGTTTTAAAGAGCTTGAATTTAGATGACCGGTGATATAATTTTTTAAAATTTTGGACTTATATTTTAAAAGTTACAATCATTTAAAGTTTTATTATCACTTATATGACACATAAGCAATCCAGTCAGTGCTGACTAGGATTGCCACATAATAATGCTGCACCATGTTAGGCACGGGTGTGCCGCAGCCTCTAATTTGCCATATTTTATAGTACTGAATAATTTTAAAAACTACAAAAAATATTTAGTTTTTTCAAAATTTTATGATATTTTGATATATTTTTTTCTAATTTTCAATTACTATTTTATGTATTTTTTATAGTGATCTATATTTTATTATATTTTAAAAATTTTGTGATTTTTTGTGAAGGATTTAAACATGGGGTATATTGTGACTTTTAAAGATGTTTATCTGTTATTTCTTTTGGTAATAATATAGTAATATTTTATGACTTTTATAAAAATATAGTGATGATTTAATTTTAATATTTCATAAATTATTCAAAATATAATCACATTCATAAAATTTCAAAGGAAAGTGGACGTGGTATGGCAATATATGACTATTTTGGGTTCAGGTGAGGACCACACTACCCATGCAAACTGACTTATTGTCGAGGACAGATTACAGAATCCCAAGGTAGTAATTCGCTTTTCTTTTCTTTTTGGTGGTGGGGAGGGTGGTTAAATTTGTACAGTATATCATCTTCCCGGTGGCGAAGAAAACTAATTATACCGAAATTTTACCCTTCTTCCATCTCCTGCCCCGGCCCAAATTTCTGAAAGATTTCTGCCTGTCTGTCTGCCAGCGTGTGTCAGAGACATACATAGAGCAAAGTAGGGAGGGCAGAGACAGTCGTCCTTCTAGATCAGGGGAGGATGGGGTCGTCCAAGGTGTTGGCGTCTCCGAATTCTACAACCAATTCGGATCTCATCCACCAGCAACTTCCTCTATCCTCCTCCACTGAAGATCGATTTCGCAGCACCGGAACCCTTGCTTCTGACGCTGCTGCTACTCCTAGCACCACCACTTCTACCCCCACCACCCCCGGCATGGACGAGTTCCTCACATACATCTGTACCGATTCAACCGCTCCCTCCTCCTCATCCCAGCAATACGCATGCCCCAATTCTTTCACCACCGATGCCATTCCCGCCAGGGATGTGGCCGCCGTCTCCGATGAAGTTTGGAGAGAAGCCGAGATGACGCTGGAGGATTTCCTAACCAAGGCTGACGATGACAGGATTCCTCCCCCCACCACCGCCGCAGCTCTGTCTTCCTAATCCTCCCCCTCCTCAGTGCTATGATGTGCCGCCTAGTTCGATGGTGGCAGCGGGAGTAGTAGATGGAATTGGCAGTGGACAATTTCATGCGCAGTTTAATCCGGGTGCGTTCGGTGATGTAGTTAGTGGGATTGGGGGAGGGGGCAGATTGAAGCGAAGATCCGTGGCGGAGGACGTTGTGGTGGATAAGGTTACAGAGCAGAAGCATAAACGTATGATTAAGAACAGAGAGTCGGCTGCCCGGTCAAGAGAACGGAAGCAGGTTTTTTTTCTACTTTGTTTTTTCAGTTAAATTTCTTAACTTTGTGTATGGCTCCTTCTCTCTGAGATGTTTAATGCTTGTTCTTTTATGGTGTAATTTAGGCGTACACTGTTGAATTGGAATCCCGGGTGAAGGAATTGGAAGAGGAGAAAGCTCGCTTACAGCTTGAAGAGGTATTTTGTCTCTAAAGACATAGTTCTTATCATTCTATGTTTTTGTGAAGGTTTGCTCGAATTACAGAACTTAGTATAAAGGACATAAAGTTTCTTTGTCATTTGAAGCTGGTTCTTTCAAGAGAAAAGGAGACTGATATATGTATGCAACTTAGATAGGAGTAATTTGTCAAGATTGTGGGAAAATGACCTGTTATCCAGCAGCAAAATCTTACCGGAGCCTCTTTCTAGTGATTTCCGAATATCAAATTATTTAAGGCTTCTAGACTGCTGTTTTGCAGCAGAAACTTCTGTAGGTAAATATGGTAGAATTTCATTGCCAATTCACATTTCTGTTAACATCTCGTCGACTGGCTAAGTGTTGGTTGGTTGTAAAAGCAAGTATCTTCTGCAAGTTTTGGCTGTTCTTTATTAGGATACATGTGTTTCCCTGCTTCTAATTGTTAATCTCTACGGGGTCACACATGCTTTCAAAATATTGAAAAGAATGGTTCTTTTTTTGTAACTTAAATTTTAAGTATATTGGGTAGCTGAATTGCCATAATTATAAAATGGATGAACCTTCAGTCTTATATAAAGACTTAGATTTCTTAGGATGCTGTAATTAAGTTCTTTGTAGTTGGGCGTTGATTGCCATGACCTCAATTGTTGTTTATCTTGTCACAAAGGAGAGTGTTAATTTGCCGTGGAAACTTCTATAGGATTAATAATGTCAAACTGATATTGTCCATCTGTTTTTTGTTAGAGGAAACACTGTTCACCAACTGATGCACTGTTCATGACTTATTGTGGTTTGTGAAGAGGATTGGATGACCTATAATGCTGTTCACAAAAGATACAATTAGGTTGAAGCCATAGTCTAATTGCTGAAAATTATTGTGCTAACTCCATTGATCGAATAATTTTGTCGTATGTAGATCAATTGATGTTTGAATTGTTACTAGAAATGCTAATTGATAATTACTGTGCTTTCTGCAAGTGATGCAAATCTTGTTCTGATAAAATTTGTTATGCTGCTTTCTAATTGTTAAAATTTTGACTCTTTTTCTCCTGGTTAAGTAAACGCCTGTTTTCCTATGCCAAAAAGGTTCCCTGCTCATATAAGTCTCCCTAAACTTCCTTTCACAGACTTACTGTAGGTTTGAAATTCTTGTGTTATGTGGCTCTCCTTTCATATACATTTTTTCTTTCTGATAATTTTATCTGAATTCAGGCTGAGAAGACCAGAGAGAGGCTCAAACAGGTATCAAATCTGGCTCTTTTGTTCGGGTTATTTGCTCCATCCAAGGGATATGACATATTTCTCTTTGTGCCAGTGTATAACTCAGCTTCCTAAATATAGCGTTTCTTTGTTTATGCTTCTAGATGCTATGTTCGATCCTCTGTCATTGTGCCCCACAACTGGGAATCTTCTTTTCATAGATACTCAAAATCGTTGTTTGTACCATCTTTCCATGGCCGTTGAGCTGTCATGTATGTGTTCTTTTCATACGTAAAGGCTTTTGGAAAGCAGAATTACCTTGTTGCAATATTGTTCAATTATCGACCATTGATTGTCTCAAGAAAAAGGTGAAAACCTTTAGTTGATAAATGTTAGGGTAGCATCTGATTTTCTGCAGTTTAATTTGATTTGCATCTCCCGCTTCAGTGTCTATGTTAATTCTTCTCCTTTCATTATCATCTCTTTTTCCTTTTCTTATCACTTCTTTCGTTTGTTTATTTGTATTGATTGATGATTTGCCCCTACACCCCTCTTCCTCCTCTTACTCTATCCAAAAACTCTGGTGTTGCAGCTCATGGAGAACCTGATTACAGTAGTAGAGAAGCGAAGACCTCGACGTGCTACTATCCGCAAGGTGAATTCCATGGAATGGTAGTTCCATGGTCTCCTTTTCTCAAGGATTAGAAAAATGCTTCCTCAGCCTGCTGGTCAATGCAAAGATGAAGAATATGGTAGAAAATGAAGATGATGACATTAAACACTCATCCAGGAAAACAAATATGGAGTGGAAGTGAGCATATGTTGCAGATACTCTTAATTCGCTGCTGCGAGAGGGTTTCTTCATTTTCATAGAGGAGCCAGACGTACTGAACCGAGATCTGTAAATAATTGCTTGTGAGCCAATAGAGTAGCGCAGGTGTATATTAGTTAATAGAGCGGTGAACTTACATGAATGATTTATAGACATATCAGAGAGTAGTAGTTCAGATCATGGAAGTACTAACAAAATTTATTCTGTTTAAAGAAATTTACATCCGTTCTTGATGATATGAAGGCATATAACTTTAGATGCGTGACCTGCCCTGCATCTGTTTGATTCACATTGTGTAAAAAACTCATCCTCGTGCAGAAGGTCTTTTGCTTTTTGGGTCTCTGTTGTTTGCATGTTCACTGCCTGACCTTACTCTGGCACGCTTTGATTCCCATTTGCAGTTGAACTGTGCCTGATTGTCGTCGGCTGGCACATGTAAGTTTACTCCTTCCCTGAAATGGTTTTGTTCATGGACAAGAGGGGTGATAGATTTCAACCGTCCTTGGTTGGCTTGCTTCCCAAACGTCCTTGAGGACTTTCAATCATACTATATCACAGTACTACACCTTTCAATGCTTTCTGTTTGGTCGATTCATAATTGAAAAATAGAGATGCTGAACAAAGGGATGTAGCTTTAGTTTGAAAGGAAATCCTTTTAAACCATCCTAAAAGCAAATAATCTTCACTATCCCATTTCTGCCGTCTTGTTTAGTTTCTGATATGTTGTTTCTACTTAATATTTCATACATCAGATATTGATTCTAAAAGATTTCTTATTTCTTGAACTATATACTACAAAGTTTAGATTTGTTAAAATAATTTAATTTTATATGTTTAATATTAAAGTCAAAGAACATATTGTAGTTGGAACGGAGATAGTAATAATCTTTCAAACTTGGGTGCAAAATAAGAACATACACAGAATCGCTTTCGAGATATTCCGCTTAGAATTGTGTCTTCTTACGTAGTTAGTTACTTGAATGATACTGTATGATGTATGAGTTATTTCATTTTTTGATAATTGGCTGGTTGCCCAGCTAACATAGCAGTACTGAGGCATAAAATGCCTTTCCCGCTTTAGAACCAATTGAAGAAATAAACAAAGAAACAAAGCCATAATGTAAAAAGAAAAACGATACAGAAAGGGAACTTAACTCCAGCCTGCATGTAAAAACCTTTCTAGCCCTACTAAACTTAGAAGCTAAGAGAGAACCGAAGTTCTACTTAGCTTTTTTCTTGCCCCGTAAAGGCCGCCTTACTAACCCGTGCAAACTTACCAAAACCTAGGGGTCCTGCCCCTCGAACTCTCTTGCTCTTATCTTTAGATGTACTCTTAGAGCATCTATCAGAATCCTCAATTGAATCGTCACTCTCTGTGTGACTACTCCGTCGAAGGCTCACTTTCTGTGCTCGAATGATCTTCTCATAATTGGATAGGGCAAGCGTCTCGTTTGGGACGGTGCATCCGAGCTTTTTGGCAAAGAGGAGAGTTTTTCTTGCTTCCTCTTTAACAGCTGTCTCCTCAGGGTCATGTCCCACAAAGGGAGGATCTCTAGCTGGCTCGAACCCAGGGGGAAATTCCGGGTCCTCGAAAAGGCTCCTAAGACCAATATCCTCTAAGTCATCCTCCATCAATTGATCCTGAGTGCCAATCGGCTCAGACCCCGGCTTACTACAATGAGCGTCAGAAGCCCCACTATTCGGGTCGTCAATACCCACATATCCACTCCATTACCAAGCTTATCGATCCACTGGGTATTATTCTCCACCACCCCCCTGTTATTATTGATGATATCCTCCATAACTGGATCAGGTCCCGAGTTATTACCGCTAGGTGGTCGGATGATAATTGGCGCCCGGCCACCGCTCTCCATGGTCCCTTGGACAAGGCCCTCACGTACCCAACATTTATATTTGAACATGAGCGGCAGGTGCCGACTGCTCCCGCCCTCCAAGAACCAGCCCGTGCCGGGGTTGTAATGCCAAGAGCCCCAGCCATGAAGCTGGCTATACCCTCCATACGGATCATAACCTTGTGTCGGGCAGACCGGCCAATAACCACCGCCTGGAAACACCCAGAAATGGGGTGAGCAGGGAACACTGCTCCAGTAGTCAAAAGGTATCCCATACCAAACATATCCTCCACCTACAAAAGTACTACTGCAATTAAAATAATCTGTCATTGCTTTATGCTCTTTACAGCACGCATGGGGAGAGTTGGCACGGGCAACTGGAGATACCCTAGTTTGATGTATGATATTTCTTGGTATTACGACTTCTTTTATTACTCACTATTATTCAAAATATTAAGGGAAATTACATGCCCTACCATGACGTTTGGTGAAATTTCACATTCCACCCACCTGGTTTCAAAAATTACTTTCCCCACTCATGTGGTTTCCCCCGTTTTACATCCAGCAACTTTTCTAATTTTTGTTCAATTCAAAAGATGCTTAGACGTTGTCCAAAATTCAAATCATGTTTCATTGGGTCCTACAGGTCACATTTAAGCTTAAAAAACTTAGAATTGACATAAGATCAAAATATCACTTGCATCATCCATGTAAAGTTTCATCAATTTCGGACAACGTTTAAGCATCTTTTGAATTGAACAAAAATTAGAAAAGTTGCTGGATGTAAAACAAGGGAAACCACACGGGTGGGAAAATAATTTTTTGAAACCACGTGGATGGAATGTGAAATTTCACCAAACGTTATGGATGGGCATGTAATTTTCCCAAATATAAATTATTCTAGACTTGAAAGAATCTAAAATTTATCCGAAAATCTTTTATAGAAAAAACAAAATTTAAGTATATTTATCAGGAAACAAAAATAGAGTGAAAATAAATTAATAATTTTAAAGTGTAGAAAGAAGAATTAAAAAGATAGATAAAAAAGTGATTTATAGTTTGAATATAATTCTAGTTATATTTTAAATAGGATGGAGTTGTGTATACTTTATGTGGTTTGTCATATTTGTATTGCGGCTATTATACCTATTTGTAAGATACTTTTCGAGCTGATTTATTAACTTTTAAATTATAAGTCTTTTTAGTATCAGATTTCTATCATAATTTAGTTATTAGTTACTTTACATATCTAAATAATCCTTTACATTAACCGTTTCAAAACTGTTATATAGAAAACTAGTACTACCATATATGAAGAATATCACTCACAATAAAAATATAAAACAACTATTTCCAAACATCAATCAACAATCAACAGTCACTATTAGTCCACATCAATCAACAAGCATGAGTCACTAATCACTAGCTGCCGTAACTCTAATTGTCTTTATTTTCCGTTTTTCTTTTGAAGTTGACAGGATCATGTTCCATTTATGCTCTTGTCCTGACGTACTAAATGGGTGAGTTTTAAGGATGAATGATTGGATATGATTTGCAGATAATCCTAAAAGGTGTGTGTGTGTGCAAGCAACTCAAGATCCGTATAAGGTGATTCAGCTTTAATGCCATTGGAGTACGTGTAGCTAACATTTTACAACAGCGCAAATACGGAAACAAGCAAATATTTTTCAAGCAAAAACAGAGATCTGCCTTTGTTAGTAGTGTTTTGCTTCACAGTTCCCGTCGAAACAGTCCAAGAAATTGGCACGTTAGGATGACATACAAGTATTGAACCGTTTCCTCCAACCCCAATCTCCCACCGTGATATTCGTTGGAGCCACACAAGTCTCACAGCTCACACCCTTAACGGCTAATGCAACGCCACTTCTACTTGACCCCATCGACCTGATCAGGAAAAAAACTTGACCCCATCGATCTGGCGACAAAAGTGACATTACTTTCAAGCCTAAACCAAGTAGTGGTTTGCTAACTAAGGCACTCTCACCATCTCAGCAGTCCCCATCGGTGGTGGATGCCACTGATGGCCACCATTAAAAACAAAAGGGGGGCAGTGTACGCTTCTACTTTGCCTCAAACCATTTCAGAGAAGAAAACACAAGGAAAATAGCCACACAGACCAATCTACAATTGGGAGCAAAAGAGCCACGCCCAGACTGAAAATAAAAAAGGTAACAACACATCATATCTACAGAATCATCCGCAAGGAAACAGTACAAAACAAAAAGAACCTATCATCTTAAAATATACCAGCAGACACCATTTTTTTAATACTTCGTTCAAGTACAAAAAAGAAATGGGAAGCGAATGATGTTCTGTGACCTGAATTCTGCAATTGTCTAAGACGCCAATGTAGCAGATCAATTCCCTTGTTTTTGTATGCTGAGCAGAAGCCAAAAAACCAGAAAGAAAAAGAAAAAGCACCAATACATATTTTTACATTTAGCGATATCCCATTTCATCCCTTTCCTATCACTGAGAACCACTTGTTACTCCCAATAGATCAAGCCCTTCCATCCTGCAACTCATTATCTTCCTAAACGCCTCCCTAACCTTCTGCTCAAGTGGATCCAATCCACTCTTCAAAACCCCACACACAAATGAAAGTCCGTCCACCCCCTTGGCCAATTCCACCTTCTGGTCATCAGACAGAGGAACATCAACAGAATCCATAAAATCAGTCATGTATCGAGCACATTTCTCCATGTCATTGATCTCCCTCAGCAACCCATTCGCATTCTTCTTCTCCCTTTTCTTGGACTCCTCCATAATCCGTTCATACAGCACAATCAACGGCGTTCCCCATGAGAAATGCCGTGGAATCGTAAAGTGGCACTGCAGCCCACGATCCTGGCAAGGGATGACAGCCACCAGCACCCACAGGACAAGCATTAGAACACAACTCATTACAAACACAGAAGTAGCAAGCCCACTTGTTGCCAGAATCTCACTCCTGTTCGGAGGAACCAGGCTGTTTGATATAGACTGTAGCTGCTTAGCCGCAGACCAAGAGGGGGACACGCTCCACGAAAGGGATCGGGAATGGCCAGCCTGTCTGTGATTAGCACGGTCCTTATTCATGTTGTTTCGACCAAAAAGATCTGTTCCGTTGAGAGAATACAGATCCGGAATCCTTCTCTTCCAGCATGGTGATGGCGAGTTCCATCAGAGCTTTCCTCCCACGGCGAAGCTGCCCTTCACTCAGTGTCATCCTGTGACGAGAATCCAGGGCAGAGAGCACAATCTCTAAGTGCTTCTCCCATTGCCGGACTCTTTCAATGCCGTCACGGGTGGCATTGCATATGTCAAGAGCCTTGACACTCTTTTCGAAGTACTCGGTTAAGAGGCGGCCGAGTGGAGGTTTCAGAATGTGAGACCGGTTGTTTGAGAGGAGGACCCTGAAGTCCTCCTGGCAACTCAGGAATGTATCCAGAAGCTTCTTTACCCATTCGAGTGATAGCAAGTCACTGTCACTCACACTGGAGAGATCATGGAATCGACTGGACACGTCGCTCTGGAAACTTTGTAGCTTCTGATCTTCTGTTAAAGATGACTCGTGAACTGGTTCCACCGAGTGAACCTGTTCACGGCCAATCATGAAAAAAGCACGCAACCCGGAAGAGCTATGGCGATGATTCTCGGTGGAAGGCATGTCAAACACCTCTGTTCTTTAAAAACAAAGGATATTAACTACCCTTCCTTTCCACTCCTAGGGTTGCAGTAGACGCAAATGGAACTCTCAAGCTTGGAAATCACAAGTAAAGCAATACCCAACAGTAGCGTACAAATAAACCACTCAAAATCCACAGACTTCAATTCAACAAGATACAGTTCACCTACATGGAGAGGCAAGTAAAAAATGAAGCAATATAATCAGTTAAGAAAGAAAGCATGTTAATGCTGCGAATGATCTCTCATCAGACAACACAATTCACAGATCATAAAAAAAACCCTCAATCCCCTTCAGGACGTTATACACATAATTGTGCCAAATAATTCCTACTCCGTCAAATCGTCAAGACTTTATAAAACTAAAGAACTGCCTGAATCCATTAACCTTGAACCCCCATCATCTTGAAACCAAGAGCGACGAATTAACCACTAGCAAAACAATACTGTCAAAAGGACGCAACAGTTCCTTCGACTTATACACAATCGAGATACAAGGAAAGGGAAACACCTTTGCTATCTACTGAATCACAATACGGAAGGGGTGAAAATTAATCAGAACCACGATAAGAAGAAGTAAAAGACGACAAAGGAAGCGGAATTGGTCCAGGAACAAGAGAAGAAATCATCTCAGGAGAATATCGAGTCTTAGCTCAGGAGAAGCACAGGAAGAGAGAGAATCAGGATACGTTACCTCTTGGAGAACCCTAGCAAAGCAGAAGAACGAGAGAAGAGAAATAACTCTGAATTCGGTTTCAGCGAATCTACCGATTCGACCCACATTCCGCTCAGGGCGACCGGGGGAGAAGGAAGTGCCCGAATATTTGTCTATTTGTCTGTACGCTTTTATATTTTTATACTTTTATTTTAATTAACTCTGGCGTTCAGGAGACTGCAAGGTTTTTGTTTTGTTTGTTTTTATTTCTCATTTAAAGATGTTTTTTGTCATTTGTTTAATTCTCTGCTTGTGTCTTATTTTGGTTTTCCTTCCTATTCCAGTATTAATGTACTTTAATCGTATTTAATAGGTATTTGTTAGTAGGTATATGAACTATGACGTTATACCCAAACTAACGCCCGCCCACATCTGCAGAAAAGGGTAGCGAAGAAAAGAAAAGAAATGGGATCTTACACGCTTCGATCTAAATTAAACAAATTCATTTCGAACCAAATCTGTATCTTACTCTTTAGTTATTAAGTAATTTGATCCACTTGACAATATTATAATTGTGAATTGCTTGTTCTGCACTTTATACTCCCTCAGTCCTGAATTGACTGTCCTGTTTATATTTGGACATGTCGTTTAACTTCAATTTTTAACATATAAGATAAATTAATTTTGAAAATTTAAATTTTGCATATGATTCCTTACATGATAAACTATAAGTTACAAAAGTTAGTTTTATAAAATTATTTTATCTTATATGCTTAATATTGAAGTGGAAAAACGTGCCATAAAACAAACAGGGCGGTCAATTCAGGACGGAGGGAGTAGATTACCTGCACTTGTCTCTGAAGATCAATCATACTAAAATCCTCCAATAATTTCTTTCTTTTTGTGTCATTTTCATCCTACCAACTTTTAGGTTTCTTCACGTTTCACTTTGGCCGTATTTGTTCAGACTTATCTAATTATCTACTAGCTTATCGTCTTTAAATTAACAATTTTTTTATACCATGTATGAGTTAATAATATATCTTCTCAAATAAAATTGTCAAATTTATGAGTTATCACATAAATTCAAATTTTTACTTAATAATTTTAATTATTAAAAACCTTCAAAAAAATGACAATATGTTCAAGAAAAACATTATTCTAATGGATGTGTTTGATTATCAGTTTCTGGGATAATTTCTTTGATAATATTTTTTAGAACTAGCAAGCAATTGGTATCTGTTAGTTATATAACCGTTGATGTCAAAGGGGCAGAACATTTTATCATACTTTAGTACTATAGATTCTTTTCTAGACTCTTATTTTGAGTACCTTATGTTAATAATTTTTATAGTAATGCTCTTCAAGTTCAATCCGGGTACACAATAAATGTACTTGTTTAAAAAAGAATAGCAGATCAATGAATTTTAAAGTTGTGAAAATATGATGAGTTTTATTACGATAAAATATATTTGTCGTAGTTATTTTACAATTGTTTTCATTTATTATTCTAATAAGTATGTTCAGATAAAAAGGTAATTATGTAGGTGTTAGAGTTCGATACATGAAATAAATTGCAGTTTTTTCACAATGATATTTACTATTTTGTCTTCTATTTTATCATAAACTCGAAAAAAGTTATACAATTATAAAAGTTGTCCAATAATTTGGAAAACTTTGTACCTAGACAATATGAAAGCGCTATCAATACAAAGCAAAAAAAATATGATAAACGTTCCCCTATATGAAGCCCAAATTAAAATATGGCAATGATGATGATATAAATATTAGGTCCTGTTTGTTTTATGCTAAACATACTTATCGGCCATTTGACTAGTTTATGTAGAGGTTGACCTTATAATTATTTTTGGATTGTTGTATCTGGGTGACTCTTTATGTCTTAGGCTCTGTTCAGCATGGTTGTTTTGGCAGCATAAATGCATCATATTTGACAGCAGGAATGCGCTGACATAAATGCAGCATATTTGCTGGCAAGAATGTGTGGCATAAATGCAGCTGTTTTAAAAACTGTTGTTTGGCAGTGCAGCATATATGCAGCATGTTTGGTTCAGTTAGTTATATGTAGTGCGTTTACCGTTTTCGTATTACAATTATAATTTATTATATTACACTATGTAACTTTTTTTGTTAGTAAAAATAAATAAAAAAATTTACAAAAAATAAATTTTTATATTGTAACTCCTAAACAATATATTTTTATTATCTAAATTTTATAATTCTTACAAATATAAAAGCGTAAAAAAAGAGAAAAGCGTTTCAAATTTTCTGATAATGTTATGTGAATTTATTTAGTGAAATTATAACTTTTAATAATATATAATATTTTTGTAACTTTGTATGTTAATAAATTATATGCATTCATATTTATATATACTATTTTAATATTTTAATTTATATATCAACAAGTGTGTATATTTATTCGTTTTTTAATTTTATTAATCTATGTGGTATTACAAATAATATATTATAGATTTGTATTATAAATGTGATTTTTTGTAAATTTGGCTAAAGATGTAGTACTATTTTTTAAAATTATTTAAAGCATTATGTAATTTGTAATAAATAAAGTAACTTGTAAAAAATTTCTTTTTTGTAAATCAATAGTCACAGTAATTGCATTATGGAGTGAGTAAAGAAACGGAAGTGAAAACACGAAAACGAAAAAGTAGCTTTTGCTGCGGGCATTTATGCTGACATTTATGTTCTCATTTATGCTGACATTTATGCTGTTTTAGGCGAACAACAAAAACAAATAAAGGAGTCCAAAACAGCATATGCTGTCAAAAAATGTGCATAAGATGCGAGGCGAAACATCCTTAAGCTTATTCAGCATAAACCACCATTGTATCTACAGATAAAAAGTACAACATAAAACTAAGAAAGTAACAAGAGACTTCATTCACTGTTGTTTCATATCAAGCTGGGTGTTAGAGATCAAGTGTGAGTCCCACATTGGAGAATTATATAACTAGTAAGTAGTTCATATACCTTATGACTATTCCTTCTAATGTCAATTGGCTTTAGAATGTAACAACATGAGTTATTGGGTCTTACTAGTTTATATGTGTATTTTACACAATTCTTTTTGTTGGGCTTATCCCCCATTAAAAAATATTAGGGGTTGGTTCTAAATTTATAGTTCTTTGAGATCAAAGCATAATTTAAATAAAAAAATTGTGAGTTTGATTGTAATTCTTTGTGAAATTGGTGAGAACCGGGTGATGAGTGAAAAAAATCTCACCTACATCCAACACAATCCGTCGTCTGTTTCATCCGTCACCCGTTTTTCACCATTTATTTGAATTTTTACCCATTTATATGGGTCGGGTGCATGGGTGGATCGGGTTACATGATGGATATCAACTTCAACTTTTTGATCATTTGATTAACTAGTTTAACTAAATAGGGCTCAACTTGCATTCTAAAATTAAGTTAACTGGTGATGATAACAGTAAGATCAATTTCATCTTTTACTGGTTTGCAGACGTATTATTATTCATTTGATTATATCTTATCTATACATGTCACACATTTTAATTATCATATCAATTTTTGATTCTTTTTTCTTCTCTTGTATACTTTTCCAAATAGCGCAATAGCTGGAAAAAGAATGGAACGACTTGATATGGTGAACAGATTAATTGGAATAAGGGTGTCTTACAAGAGTTATTTGATCTGCAGATAAAATAATGGAACTCGTTAAAATTTAATACTACTCGCACAAAGAGAAGTCTAGTTTATTCTTTTATTAGGTACATCTTTTATCAAATGAAGATTCTGGAAAGATTTTCCACGACTTCAAATAACCAGGCAATATGGAAGAGCTCTGTTACAAGTAGCGCATATAGAGTGCCTTCCGAATCAAGGAACGCATTGACATATCTAGTAAGGGATATGTTGCGCACGCAATTTCAAGACTTCCATCTAACCCAACAGCACAGCTAGTTTATATTAGTATACTATATAATTCCTTCATCGTGTCCACCTTTTCTTTGTTTCTCGAAGTACCCTTCATTCGTAAGGCTACCAAAGAACACGCTATACCGTCGCTGCCCGAACATCTCTCTTTCTCTGTGTATCTCAGTATGTCAACCAAAAGTATGCTGTTCATCACAATTTCATTTTTTTCCTTTTCTCCTCCAGAAGAAATGATATCTCAACACTAGGAATCTTAGATGAGTTGACAAGAAATCTAAATCAGAAACACCATCATTTCTTCGACGAAGAAAGTACACCTTTCCAGGGTTGTCTAAAAAAGTTCATCTCAACGAAGTTTTGCTATAAAAAACGATGTCAAATTCAGCGAAACATTCAAAAATCAAGTTTCCTCTCCTAAACTCTGTCTGTAAACTAATGGTAATAAACACATGACAAGAAGTCTCTTCAATCCAATAACCAAGACCGACGTCAGACATGTACATTCTTGGCCAAAATGTCCAAACGACTCTGCAATGACCCAGTTTAATGCTCAAGGTGAAATACATATTCAGTCAGCCGCTGCAGTTTGCTCTGGTCAAGCTTCTGCTCTGAAACAAAAGGCTTTTTCTTCACAGTCAGCATTCTGGATTCAGGCTCCAGACTCCAACCTTCTTGGAGCACATCTAGAATAATATAAGCGCAATGAATCGGTATCAGCTAATAAGATTCTAAAAACATAAATAGTTTGAATCCAGTGTGAATAAAGAGTGCAATCTCCAAGAAGCAGCAACTATTAAGCTCTCAGTCTTCCTTGGGACGACATTAACAAAAGAGGTATCACATCAGTAGGGCAGAATCTACAAAAGAGATTAAAACATGTTGCCAACGGGAGTTTCAGATGGAAAAAGCTTACTGCAAGTGCAAGCTACTTCTGTGATGATCAAGGCAATCATAAACATTAACACATGATGATCAAGGCAATCATAAGCATTAACACATGGGTTACGGATGCTGAGATTTGCATGGAAGGAAACTGAGGTTAAACTAAAAGTCTAATGCTTTTGTCAGAAATAGCAACAAGTGGTTCACCGCAATCACATCACCATGAACAAGCAATCTACACACAAGGGAAGAGGACAGTTAAAGCACACTAGAATAGCAGCAAAAGAATGCTGAAGTATCAATATCTCACATTTTGTGGCTTCATCCTCACTCATGCCCAGAGAGAGCAGCGTCACTGACATGTATGGTGGAATAAGCAGCAACAAGTAGTTCAAACATCTTTCTTGTATAAAGTTCTGCAGCACCAGAGGATACGGTCATAAAAGAACCCAGGTATAGATAAATAAACCATTTCATCAATGTCAGATGCATACAGCATACATATATATATATGATAAACCGTATCATATATAAAGCGAGACGACTATTCTGCGTACGCTCACATTGGCCAAATCAGTCACTAGCATTAGCAACGGTAAAACATTACAATTAAGAAGATTAGGGGTCACATGAAGTTATATTACAAATTTGAATTGAAAGGGCGAATCCACAGCTCTTGTTAGCAATTGAGGAATGAAGAACAAAATGCTCCCACATCCTCAATAATTATAGACACAAATGAAAGGATTTTATACCTGTTTGTAATATCCAAGTTTTTATAGCCAACCCGTGAATAGTTCAAACTGGTTAGGTGCAATAATGAGTTCTAGCTAAATGGTTTGCAAGGGAACTCTACCTTCACTGATCTATTTGACCATTCAATGTCTATTGCTAATTGTATATCCTGCAATAGTATTTGAATTTGTACCAACCGTTTAGTTGGAGTGATATCCTGGGACCAAAGATCCTGGGTTCAAAACCTATCCACTACTGTAACTATCAAAAAAAAAACCATCCTGTTTAGTTAATTTAGTAACCTTATACATTGCCTTTTGAAATGAGATCCCATAAATTTAAACTATCCCACGGAAATTCTGCAAGAAACAAAAGCCACCTGAGAACTTTAAGAATTCTGGTAACAGTAATGTCAAGTATACAGTTCAAAAGGCTCAATACCTTTTGTACATTCATTTGCAGTTCTTTGATTCCTCGTGTATCTTTTATTAATAACTTGAAGATTCTCCTACAGATTATGACTTGGATTAAATCATGTCATTCTTGAATTTCTATGCATGCAAGTCGTCAACACCAGAGGCTGTTCAGTGTTTTGTAGCATAATTCTACATACACTACACTCATTACACAGGGTATTCTATAGAGCCATCCACAGAAACACACCATAAGAAAACACACACAGATCTTAAGAGGTTTTGAACACTGAATACTTCAAAGGAACCTTCTAAAGACATTTCAAAGCACTTGTACATCACCATCACTCAGAAGCAATACATACTAGAGATTTAGACAATGGAACGAGGAAGCACAGAGGTAAGGAATCAGTCACAGAGAAGCTGACCAGCAAAAGCAGAAACAAGACCCTGAGCTTCAGGACTCCAATTAAAGCTACGAATGGATTCATATACACCTCCATAGTCCCTGGTCCAAAGCTTTTGACCAATTCCCCAAGCAGCTACAACCTCAGGCTGACTCTCTTTAACAGCCACTGGTATTGTTTTCCACAGAAACCTTGCGCTATTACTGTACACAAATAATAAGTTTCAGTCTTACACCATTTATACGCCCCATTAATGATAGGATCAGACTTAAAAAGAAAAGGCAATAAGCAATAGAACTAACACATCATTAGCATAAAAATGCCCAAGCAGATGAACTGAATAAGGCCACTCTGCCTGAAAACCAACGCCTTCACTTGCTACCTGAAAATGGGGAGTTGAATGAGAAGGATGAGGGAAGGGGGAGAGTCACACTCTAATAGATAGATATTAATCCTGCACGTAAAAAGAGAGACTGAACAAAAATGAAAATGCAACAGGAAATGCAAAGAATTACACTAAGCATGAGTTCATCGCATATATCAGCAACTTTTTCATATGATCTGGAAGCAAGGGCGTCAGCAATGGGGGCCAGATTGAGGCCTGCCCTTTCCAACATCGTTCTCAGATCGAAGCTGGAAAAAACAAAGATATCGGACTAGTTAGTCTTAGTGTTGTCAAATGGCACCCATGGGGCCGCCACGGTGCTATTGAGCTGTGGGCAATACAGCAAACTCCATAAGTGCCACCGCTTCTAGCTAATCTCTACAAACGCCAAAATAAAGCAAAAGGTCAATTTGTCCACCTACTTTATAAAAAAAAAAGGTACACATGGCAAATCTAGCTCAGTAAGGTCGGCTTACTATAAGAAGCTCTACTATCTTCTGAAAGAAAAAAAAGTCGATACAAAAGAATTGTAATCAACATGATCTTGAAATTTAAAAAACGTAAAAATTTATGGCCGGGCTACTGCCCAGTACCCACTGTTCGGCTGTGGAATTAAAATGCTGAGTATGACTTGTAGTTTCGATTGAAATAGCAATGACGAACCCCGAAATTTATTTTATCGAAGAAAAAAAGAACCCCAAATTTTGTGATCATCCTTCACTCCGGTTAGCAAGAAAATGGAAAAGATGTCTAACCGATTTGCAACCGA
Organism: Limonium bicolor; assembly: GCA_023374045.1. NCBI lineage: Eukaryota > Viridiplantae > Streptophyta > Magnoliopsida > Caryophyllales > Plumbaginaceae > Limonium > Limonium bicolor. Next base: position 263,897,699 of record CM041777.1, on the reverse strand, counting down.
AATGAAAGAACGAAGAGGAGATTTAGCTCGCAGCAGACAGCAGATTGACAGGAAATTCACTGCAAAGACCACAAGTTCTTGCGGTAAAGCACGCAAGAACGCAGGCTAGGGTTGGGAAAAAAAGAAGAAATAATTGACGCTGAGTGCGAAACTACATTTGTACAGTCATCTACTCCATTCTTTTTCTGTTTACTCTTTCTTTTCTTTTTAAATGCTGAATGACTTTATAATGTACTTATGCTGAACAACAAATTGTTTGATAATATCCCTTTTTATGTTTTGAAAGGTCAGAGATTGATGTTAGGTCCAGAATTTCTACTACTATCAATTGTAAGTACAAGAATTCTAGATTTGTGGTAACCATTCTTGGTTTGATCAGCTAACTTGTAAAGTTTGTGTTCTGTCATTTTATAAAATCCTTACCTTTTTTAAAAAAATGTACTTATACCATATATTTTTTTGAAACTTTGGAACTTTATAACTTACTAAAAAGTGATCACATCAAATACTCTAAGACTCCTCGAACAGGCCATTTGGACACGAAAAGGAATAAGATTTTCTTCCTAAATTTGGGCCCTGTCAAGAAAATTATAATACATCTTTGTTACTAGATAGGGGAAAACTAACCATATCATGTCCAAAATTACACATAACACTATCTAAGAAGTGACAAAGATGTTTACAAGCTGGATAGTCCTAATGACTAACTTCTACCTCTTCCATCTCATTCTTGAACAATCTTTCCTTCATTTCGTCACGGATATTATCAAGATAGATACAGTTTATACCCTTGCAAAGTGCAAGTTCTACTGTAAGATGAGTTGCTTTGATCACTGATAGATGCACATTACAAGTGCTATTTAAGATCTTGTTCAAAGCTATCACTGAAATTTCTACTGAATCCCTCATAAGACCACTAATTTGGACAGGATACCCTTTCCTACTAAGCACCTCGATACAAATAGAGATAAAGCCAAATAAGGAGGACGTCAAGGGGGAAAATTACCAACAATCCGTCGCTGAAAAGAGGAGGGGGGAATATAAGCTGCAATGAAAGCTTTGTTGTGCTCAATGACAATCCACCAAGCAAGATTAGAATCACTACATCTGCTTCTTGCATCATAAATCACCCACGTCTTGTCAGCAACGAAAGACAACTTACTTTTGCCCCACTTTTTAGCTTAAGAGATAAACAAATAATGGATTCGTTATTTGAAGAAAGGATATCCTGGGTGTCCAGAATTGTAGTCCAAATAGAACCAACAATGCAGTATCTAAAGAAGCAATGCGCTTAGGAGTCGATATCACCACAAAAGACGCATTAAGTAGGACCATGAAATTGCTTCCAAGATTACCTTGACAAGGAGTAATGCCATTGGGGAATTTCCAAAGAACCTATCTAACCCTAAGCGGACAGATAAAATGTAGAATCTTTCCTTTAATGAATAAACAGTGATCATCTAATGAAGATTGACCGCATTCTCGAGACTATTGAACTAGTTGAATCCCCGATTTAGCATTGTAAGAATTATCCTTGGAGAAATGCCAGATCCAGCAGTCATTCTGGGTAGAGCAAATGGAAATGGCTGCAATGTAATCACTTTCCCAAAGAGTGAGCATCTGATGAAGCTTCGATGTATTCCAAGTATTCTCATCAGAATTAATGAAATCCGACACCATCAAAATGTTTCAGAGAAATAATAGAGAAGGATCCCGGCCTAGCCACCCAAAGGGAGCCCTAGAAAGGGATTGATGCCCCATGAGAAGACCAATGTCAGGGACCATTGATTTCTATATTGGATTGTTCTTGTAAGAGGGAACAACATGAGGTTATACAACTATTTGGGGTAAGCAAACGGGGAGGTTATTTCGGTGTTCTTTTTTTCGGATTCGATCACCGTATTTTTTAATCGTTTTACAAAAGTTCGGTTATTTCTGTTAAAACGGTTATCCGTAATAAAGTACGGTTCGGTTAACGGATATTGGAATTCAAACTTCGGTTATGCGTAATAACCGAACTATTATAAACAAATTTTATAAATTTTATTTTTTTTCTTAACCCAATAATTTTATTCAATATTTTGTTACTCACTCAATTAGGTTTAGGTTTTGAGTATTTCGGCTAATTCGGATTGTTTGATTTTCATTGGTTTTTTTAGAAAGTTCAGTTATTTTAGGAAGTTCAGTTATTTAAGTTATTTAAGGAACTTCGGTTATCAGGCGGTTAACGGTTATTTATGTAACATAAAAAACGGTATCGGTTAAAATGGTTATCGGATAAAACGGATATTAGTATTAACTTCGGTTAATTCGGTTATAACCGAAATAACCGAACACCGTACTTTGTTTTAAACTTCGGTTAACGGATATCCGTTTTAATCGTTTGCACAACCCTACAACTATAAGGAAATACATACTTTTCAAGGTGGCGGCCAACAAGGAACAAGGCTGCGACAAATCCTTCATAAGTCCTTCGTGAGAAGCGCTTTGTTGAAATCCTCAAAGGCTCTAAACCCCAAACCCCCCATATCATTCTTTCTGCACACTTTCGTCCATTGCATCTAGTGCATAGGTTTGAAGCTGTTGTTTCGTCCGCACCAAAAACTAGAAATGATAGAGTTTAACTTATTGATGAGGGTTTTTTGGAGAAGAAAAAGAGACATCAAAGAACAAGGGATACCTTGTAAAACACTCATTACCATAATAGATTGAGCAGCTTGAGACATAGACTTGACCCACGAGGAGATTCTTTTATGGACTGATGTAATGATATACTTATAAATCTGGGATTTGTTCCTCCCAATCTTCAAGGGGAGGCCTAGATATTTAGATAAATAAGGAACTTCAGTAACACCCAAAGCGTTTGAAAGCTACATTTTGAGAGAAGTCATCATCTTCTTGCTATACACAATCTCAGATTTCTCTATATTCACTTGATGACCAGATGCTAGGAGAAACTTATTCACACTGTCATTTAGAAAATTAACATTGTCTATTGATGCCACCCCAAAGAAAATGATATCATCCTCAAAGGCCAAATGAGATATAGAAGGACCCCCATGCTTCATTTTTATTCCTTTGTAACTTTATGCCCTGTCGAAATGATTAAAAAAGTTAGTCAAGGCTTCCTAGACGATAATAAAGAGAAGGGAAACAAAGGATCTCCTTGTCTAATACCCCTAGTCTACCGGAAAAACTGACCAAGAGACCCATTTAGAAGGATAGTGCATCTGACTGAAGAGATACATTTCATGACATGTCTGAACCAATTTGGAAGAAAATATTGTAGTAAGAATTTTGTAGATGAAACTCCATTCCAATCAATCATAAGCTTTGCTCAAATTAGTTTTCAATACAAAAAAGCCTTTTTGTAGCTTGGTTCCTCCCCCATGAAATGAAGTAATTCCTTAGCTAGAATGATATTATCAGTAATCAGTCGACCTTTAACGAAGCCAGATTGATTTTCTGATTTAATCGACAGAAGCATTTTCTAAATTCTTCTAGTCAGCACTTTGGAACAATCTTGTAGGTGAAGTTACACAGAGCAATTCGTCTGAAATTACTTATTTTCACAGCTCCCTAGATTTTTGGAATAAAAATGATGAGATTGTCATTAAAACGATCAGGCATAGCTTCTATTCTTAGAATAGCTAAAACAGACTATGAAACTTGTGAACCAACAATATGGCAGTAAATTTCAAAGAACTTCCATTAAAACCATGCGGCTCAGAAGATTTATCTGACCCTTGAAGCTTGGCCCCCTTTACCACATCTGACACGGAATAAGAAGAGTTTAGCTCATGGATGAAATCATGAGAAAGACTCCCCTAGACTGCATCCTCAAAACTAGGATCACCTACAAGAGAGAAGAGGTGAAGATATTTTGAAATAGTCTCTCAAGATTCTTTCAAAATTAGACTAATTATAGTACAACACTTTGTTTGAATCTTTAAGCCTGAATACCATTTGATCTTTGGTTATAGGAAAAAACTTTACAATGGAAATCATTAGTTTTTTATCCCCTATTTTCACCACTCAAGTCTCTAGCGCTCTACTTCCACCCAATCTCTTTTTTATCACCCAAAAACTCTAACTCCCTGATAATCCTCTTCTCATTAGCATCTGAACCCATAGAAGGAATCCTCTAAGTCATAGGTTCCAATTCTAATTTCTTCTTCTAAATCTACCATTTAATTTTCTTAGGGGATCAACTCTTCCAAGAGGAAAGATTCTTAGCACATTCAAATAACGTTTGGCCCAGATCAAGAGAGCAATCTCCCTAAACCTCCAGGGTGATATCCCTACATTTTTCCTCCAAACACCACCCATTTTCAAATCTGAACATTTCCATAGGGATTCTTTTGGATCTAGATAATTGGATAAGAATAGGGTAATGATTAGAGTGCTCCCGTGGGAGATGTTTCACCGAGTTACCTCGGAACAAGAAGCTACCCATCGGACAACTAAAGGCCCTGTCCAACCTACTCAAAGAATTTTGATAATCCAATTAACATTAGAGTAAGTACAGTTCATACCAGCTTCACCAGAAACCCAATCCTCTAACTGACAAAATATGAGATTCATGTCTCCCCCCTGATTTTTCATAGTTATGAAAAATTTGATTGAAGTCACCAGCCACAATCCACGGTAAGGTGACTTGACTTCTAAGAGTCTCTATTCTGCCCACCCATAGAAGACGGTAAAATGAAAACAAATGTCTTCAGGAAAAGTAACCTTCAATGCCATTTGAATAGGAGAAGACTTGATACTCTTAACACCTATTCGAACTCTACCACTTCTTCCTCTACTACTAACGACCACCCCACAATAAAAGGGAAAAGAGCAAAAAAAATCATCCGTATCCCCATGGGATTTATGAGTTTCCATAAAGAAAATGATCTTCGGCGTATGATCAGCAATTAAACTCTTCACCCAATACTTTGAATTTGACTTGCTCGTACCTCTATAGTTATAGGAGATACATGCCATGAAATACCCCAGAAAACCATATCTACTAGGATACACCTTTTATTGTCTCTTACTGTGGTTTTGAGTGTTAGGAGCATGTGAATGTGTTTATATAACACCAATACATTGTATTAGCTATGTTACTTCTCATAGGAGTCATTAAAGTTCAACTTATAAAAATAGAAACTCCTAACATGTACAATGTACATTTAGTGATAAATTGTGCATGAAAGGACTAGTTAGTCATATCCTCTCTTAATGCCCATTATAATCTAAGGTATTTATCCCTATAATACCTAATGTAACATGTTATTAGGATATCAGACAAATCTCTAAAAATAGACAATAAGTAAGGCAAAAACAAGCTCTTACATTGCCATGAATTAAGGTATATTTTAACATGTGTTTGTGGTTTTGTACTTGCATATAAGTGAGTTGATTAACTAGCTATCTTGTATTATATGAGTATAAATGACATTATTATCATATTATAATAATCCTAGTCGATTTTTACAAGAGAAGTCACTAATGGTATTAGCAAGTAATGCGAGGAAAGTACAAGTTTCACTATTTAGTTTTACTATTCACCCTTTATTAGCTTTGTCCTATAGCATTTAAAACTCATCAAAACCCATCATGACAGCCAAGCCCACGTTTCCAATTAGTTTAAGAGGATGTTAGGTGTCATCACCTCACTTGTTCAGCCTAAAATAACCAATGAAAAAAAAGCTTTTTAGCCACATGTCATTACCCCATTAGTTACCTACATGTTAAGTCATCTCTTATGTTTACAAAAGAAGCATCTCTTTCCAGATTTTTCCTCACATCTACGAGACCCTCTCTGCTCTCTCTTTCACTTAGAACACTCACACAATAAGAAGAACACATCAAAGGGAAATCAACACCAAAACAGCAAGGAATAAACCAAGAAAAAGGGTGTTGTCTAGCTTCTGTTTTGCGCCATAATTAGAGAAGAAAACGAGTTTCATTTGCTGGAAAATACAGGAGGAAGAGGAGCAAAGATCTAGCTCTTGAAACCATAGAAAGAACTAGCCAAAATGTCTAGGAGAGCTCAGGTAACTTCATGCACAACAACACCTTCAAATCTGATTCTTTAAGTGCAGTTTTTGTGCTTTCAATGGAGCTGATTTCTTATTGTGATTCCTTGATTGATTGAGCCTTTATTTAGCTGGATCTTGGAGCTTAAACCTCTATTTTTAACTTTATAAGTTCGTAGCTAGGCATAGGAAGTAAACTAGACAAGAAGAGCAAGTTAAAGAAACAAGAAAAATATGCTCTAAGAATCTGTTGGAAATCGGTTCTATATAACTGAGTTTTTGATGATTTTTCTCTTTGTTTTCGGCTGGATTTTCTGGGTAAAAGTATCTACTTGAGTGTGTGAATATCCATGAAGAAGTGTGAAGAAGAATTGATGGTTTTCATAGGCTAGAAAGACAAGACAATTCAGATCTGTCCAATTATTGTTCTACTTAAACCGGTTCTGTATAAATAAGTTTTAGATGGTTTTTCTTTGTGTTTTTAACTGGGAATGCTGAGTAAATGAAGATAGTTGAGTGTCTGAACATCTATGAAGAAGTGGGAAGCAAAATTAATGGGTTTCATAGGCTAGAAAGACAAAAGAATTCAGGTTTGTTCAATGGTTGTTCTGCAGGAAAACAGTTCTGTATATTGGAGTTTTAAACTGTTATTCTATGAGTTCTTAACTTTTATTTCTGGAAAAGAAAGCTAATTAGATGTATGAACATCTATGGAAACTTGTGATGCAGGTTTAGTAAGTTTCTTAGGCCATATTAACAAGGATACTTAAATTTGTCCAAGGAAAGTGTTGTTGTTGTTCTAGTTGAATTCAGTGGGTTCATGGAGTAGTTTAGGCTGTTTTTCTTGGATTTTACAGATCAATGAGGCTGTTATATCTTATTTGGGTGTATGAAAACAATTATATGATCAGATATAGTGTAACTACCTAAGATAAGCTTAGATGTACAAAGTTGTACAAAATGCAAAATTCATTATTGTTGTTGTAACTGAATTGGAAGGTTGATGTAAGAATTGTTTCTTCTGGGTTTAATGATTCATTAAGGTTTATAGGGTCTGGTTAAGAGTATATGATCAGTTAGATGTGGTAAATTTGGATATACAACATGGTTACACACCATTTACTAAATGAAAAGTTGTTAAAATGCAAGATTGTTGTTAAAATGACAATGGATGGTTTTATTATTGTTTAGGTCAGTATCTTGGGTGTATGCTAGCCTTGATTGCAAGATGATCTATTAGAAAGTATTGGGTGAGCATATAGCAAGAAAAATTGGCTAAAAACACTAGGTAAGTCACCTAAGAAATTGATTGTAAAATTGTCATTGTTATTGTTGTTTGTGCAGCCGAGAGTGAATGTGTTTATATGAGTTGATTATTTTATGTATTAGTGATCTAGGAATCGAGTGTCAGTCTCAAAACCTTAGGAGCAAGGAGAGTAATAGGTACTGTTATAAATCTATTAGATGTTCTTTTCTTTTACAAAAAACAGGGCCCATGCAAGTCTGGGCACCCAAAGCCAATCTTTGATCTTATTTCAGGTACAGACTGAGCTATATAGGGAGAATTGGTGGATCATAGAAAATGGATGTTCAAGACATATAAGTGAAGAAGTGACGTTTGGCAACATTGGAAAATGAAGAATTGTTGCATTTAGGTACTGTTGAAGATGGGTCATGCTGGATAAAAAAACACCTCCAGTTTTGTGTAACTTATGTGTAATAGTCTCATATTCTGGTCCTCTCCTAAACAAGTAGATTTTGCCTTGTCTATTACTGAGTACCATAAAGTTGGCCAATAACCCAGTCCAGATCCAAACACATAGAAATCAGACATAATTTTTTGAGAGATCAAGTTGAGCAAGGAACTGTGCAGCTACTCCACTTTCCTACCAATACTCAATTGGCTGATATCTTCACCAAGTCCTAATTTTATGATGAGTTTGTATATCTCCGTTTCGAGTTAGGAATGATCAATGTTCCCTAAGTTATGGTTCCTGCACTACTCTATCTGCTTGTCAAATTAGAGTGTGGTTCTTAATTCTGAAATGTGTCAGTTATAGACTCGTTCAAATAGGTCTGGTCATGGGAATACTTCGCAATGTCTACAGTAAATATCATACATCACTTTCCATGACCCATTTGAACCACAGCCTGGCCTTTGTTATCTATCATTTATACACTTTGCTCTTATAAAGCTGTTTAGAATATACTTAACCTATCTGAGTTGCTGACTGAATGATAGTTATGGAAAATCCTGGTAGTACTACTTATATGTAAAGTTTTCTAAACGATTTTCTAGATTTTTACCAAAACGGTGAAACTATTGATGTAACTGAATTATCTTGATTGAACTTGGGGTCTTTATAATGAATATGAAAAAATGACAAAGGCAAGGTACTCCTCTGCCCTAGTATTCTTTCAACAAATCAGGCCTCGTCCATTCAACTATTAAGTCTTTAAGGGTGCTTCATCACCTAACTTCCTAAGGGTATCTACTTTGGGCAAGTTGACCCAACGTTGTTAGAGAAAAGTATGTGTTGCGAGAATGACTCAGTTGTGTTACAATATCATTATCTATATGGATGAAAGAAAAATACGACACACGAGTTGTTTGGGGTCATGAGTAAGTGGCAATGAAGGGTAGTGTGGAATATGACACTACTTCTTGCCTCTTGTCATCTTTTACACATTGGCACGTTAAAGTAATGGTAAGGACCTGAGTAAAGTCTGAGGTGAATGGCTACATTATGTGTCTTAGGATTTTCATGAAAAATACATCTTATTTCATTGATTGTGAAAATCTGTAGTACATATCATTATTTTCCTTAACTATCATACAATATTAGATCTCCTTGTGTATTCGTTCACCATCGCAGGTCTCCCCATCTGACCCAGCTTTCTTCTTCGAGCCTAAGAAATATTTCTAACATAGTTTTGTGTCCATGATTCAAAATTTATTCCACTTTACCATCTGCTTAGACATTATGAGGTTTTTGTATTCTAGACTTGTTTTAAATGATTGTGTGACTGCCATTTTGATTTATGAATCCTTCTTTGATTAGGCAAAAGGGGGAAAGTATGCGTCTTGAACTATATCTTTAAGTTTGTGCGTGTTACTGTTCATGTGTGATAAATGTGTATGTTCTTGTCTCACTTACTTATATATTGAGTTGGGGGGGAACTTTCGTTGTTCCTCTCAAATGACAATGAAGACAACAACAGTCCCACACACAGAAGCAGTTACTCAGGGGAACTATTCTGGTTTCTCTGCATCGGTTACTCAGGAAAAGAATCAAAGATATCACGACAGTTGCTGTTACTCAAGGGGAATAACATAGATACAAGACACAAAGTTTGCCTAATAAAAAAAGGGGAAATTGTTAGTGTAAACATTTTTGTTTTATCAAACTCTGTTACATACCACGTCTGGGTCACAGACATAGACATATAAGCATTGAGCAGAATGAAATACCAAGTCTGCGTCACAGACACAACACATGAGGGCTGAGAGAATCGAAGGGCGAAGATCGTGGTCAGGGTTTTACTATAGTAATTACATCAGAAGATTTTATCTTTTAGATAATAAATATTATGATGTACTTGTTATTTTATGCGGTTGTTAAGATTCTATCTTAGGAACTTTTATCTTTATTCTAGAATCTAAGACTACCATATATATATTCTCAATAGAAGAATGTATATGGTACACTTTCAAGAGAGAATATACCTGTGTGAAAAGAGTTGTTTGGGAGATAGTTACGTGTTGTAATTCAACTTAGGGTTTGTGAGGCAAATCGTGTGATTTACGTATAAACTCCTTGAGAGTCTATTCTCACTGAAGACGTGTTGTACTGGTTCACGTACGTGCTAATATAGAGTGAAATATTCACGTGAAAGATCTCTCAATATCTCCTAATTACTTCTGTACGAGCTGAGTTCATTGTGTGCTTGTTACACAGTTCAACGTGAGTAACTACTCACTAAGAACTATGTTATAAGAACTTGCATCGTTTTTATCATCTATTATACACTTACCATTTGTAAAATATTTTTCAAATTTGTCATATTGGTCATAAAAAGTTTGGTAACATCTGTTACAAGTAATGTAACCAACATAGTTCATTATTTTCATTCAATATATAGTGGTGATTGTTGTGCAACTTAAGGAAAGTTATTAAATTGTCTATGCTCCAATTAATTCTACTTTTCATCGTCTTGAGCATCATTGACAAAATGAAAGTCTTTTACTTTGTTCTTGCCATAATTCTTCAACTTCTGTTCTGAAGATGTCATATACTGTCATTAGTGAGCAATCTCAAATATGATCTATTCCAGCCCACGGAAGAAATAACAACCATGTGACATGCTTCCAATAAGATCATAATTAGATTAGATAAGGAGCAACAATATAGTTATTTGTTCAAAGAGTGTAAAGACTATGATGAGTGTCTTGAGATTAGTAAGTTGAGAGAACTCAATAATATCCTTTATATAGGTTATCTCTTGCTACTGCAGTTCTCCTTCGTCCATGACTCGAAGGACAAGTTGGTCTTCCTCCTGTTTGGAAAGATGAGTGGCGGCGACATACTGATGGGACTTGTGTGCTGTTTGTCAGCGCTTTTCTTTGAAGAAACACATCCCTAAGGATGGCCTTGGTCTTTGAGCGAAGACAAGATTTGGGTGCCATGATTGATCAAGGGATTTCTGGATTTTAGTACTTTTTGATCGAGTGTTCTTGAGCGAGGCTGTGAGGCGAGGGTTCTTTAGGACAATGCTCACTAGAGTGTTGTAAGAGAGAAAAGAAATCGATTGAATGCTCAAAGATTTAGAGAGAGTGAGGGCAATAGCGTGACAAGAGTGGAACTCTCATCGCCTTTTTATAGATATCGAGTAACGGTCGGCGACTGTTCCTTGTCCGCTCGCTGACATGTCCCAATAGTACTATTCACAAAGGGCTGCAGTCGTGACGGTTTGTCATCGATCCGTTGAAGTTTTCCTGTTTCTATCCGTTGCACTCTTCCTATTCTAGCCTTACTTTTGTGAAATGGCTGACGTATCTGTTTCAAGTAGTCGTTTGACATAATTTCTTTGCATTAAACTGTACATTGACCATCAAACAACATACTTGAGGTGTTCACACATGTCGGTGACCGATCGTGGGAGTCAAAAGATAGCCTAACCGTGATTTATAAATATCGTTCCAAGATCATGAACAATCTTGTTGAACCTTTCTCTACTTAGTGGTTTGGTAAAGATGTCTACTAGTTGGTTTTTAGTTGAAATGTACTTTAAACCAACTAACTCCTTTTCACAACAATCTCTAAGAAAATGATGCCTAATGTCAATGTGCTTAGTACGAGAATGGTGTACTGGATTTTTGAAGATAGATATGGCACTAGTATTATCACAAATAATTGGTAGCGTACCTGTTTTAACACTGTAGTCACCAATTTGTTGTTTGAGCCACAAGAGTTGAGCACAACAGTTTGTCGTAGCTATGTATTTTGATTCAGCAGTTGAGTTTGCTACGCTTTGTTGTTTCTTTTATCCCCATGCAATCAAACATGATCCAATAAAGAATGATGTCCCTGATATGTTCTTTCGATCGGTGATAGAGCCCCCATAGTCTGCGTTCGATAGTTCTACAATATTGTAGTTAGCAAATTTTGGATAAAAAGACCAAAATTCATGGACCCTTTGAGATATCGTAGGATTCTTTTCACAGCTATGAGATGACTCTCTCTTAGATCTGCTTGAAACCTGGCACATAAGCAATCGTTTCTCTGTATGAACGCTGGTCGACCGTTGGTCACTAGTCGTGATGCCCATTTTTGTGCCAACTGCCATTGGTGTGTTAAACGGTTTACATCCCTTCATTCCAAATCTTTTCAGTAGATCATTTACGTACTTTTACTAGGATATGATGATCCTTTCATTATCATGCTTGACTTGAAGTCCTAAAAGAACTTCAATGCTCCTAGATCACTCATCTCAAATTATCTTTTCATTAGTTCCTTGAATTTCTTACAATACTTCTCATCAGAAGCTCCAAAGATTATGTCGTCAAAATATACTTGCACTATTAGGAATTCCTTTTTGTTGTTGTATATAAACAATATTTTGTCACCTTACCTTATTTTAAGTGATTTTCCAATAGATAGGATGACAGGTGATCATACCATGATCTTGGAGCTTATTTGAGCCCATATAGATCTTTGTCAAGCTTGAGCACCATGTTTTCCCCTATTGTGTCTCAAAACCTGGAGGTTGCTCAACATACACTTGTTCTTTGACATACCCATTTAGAAAGGCACTCTTGATGTCAAGTTGGAAGAGTTTGATTCCTCTATGTGCAGCAAATGCAATCAGTAATTGGATGGATTTCATCCTTGCTACTGGAGCGAAGGTTTCTTAGAAGTCTATCCCTTCTTGTTGACGATATCCTTGTGCTACCAAACGAGCCTTATTCCTAATGACTTCTCCCATCTCATTTAGCTTATTTTTTAAGACTCATTCTGTGCCAAGTACCCCTTGATGTGTGGGACGAGGCACAAGATGCCAGACCTTGCATCTTTCAAACTATTTAGTTCCTCTTGCATTGCTTTAATCTAGTCTGAGTCTTGAAGAGCTTCTTTGATATTTTTGGGTTCGATAGGTGAAACTGTCATTGAAAAGGCTAAGAGATCATAAGTGTGTGCTCTAGTTTGAATTCCTTTGGAGATGTCTGATATGATGTTCTCCAATAGGTGATCTTTATACAGAACTCGATATTTGAAATACCCCATAAATAAATCTAAATTAATTTAAGGGATTTCTTTTTTTAAAACCCTCAAATAATCTATTAAATACTAAATTATTATATAGTATTATGAATTTAATAATAAGATTTATAAGTGAATAAATCTTGGGAAAATTTTGACACTCCAATTATATTATAATTTTAGGAATATTTGGAGCATTGATTTGAATCATAAAAGTCAATATAAAATCATAGAAACCTTAAAGCTTCTTAAGCCTTGCTAGGCTGACTTTTTGAGAATGGTCAAACCAGCCCATGAAACCTATACCAATAAAAAGGTTATGAAAAACCAAGAAGATTGATAATAAGAACGTTAAAAACATATCATACCAGCCAAAGTTATGATATAATGAAGTTTAGAGCCAAAATTTTGAAGGTTGCTGACGTGGCTAGGGCTGTCTGACTCAGCCACGCGCACCTCGGGAGGCGTGCCATGCCAGATTTCCCCATTTCCCAAAATCGGCTAATTCCTCTCAGCCACTCCCAGATCGTTGCCTCATTTTCAGACCTCAATTTCTCTGTCACCACTTCGAATTTTTGAATGCCATTTTCTTTATTTTAATCTCTTACAAATCCTCTTTCTAACCATTACTCACACTTGACCTAATTCCTCCTACATTCATCACAAAGTTGATCTGAAGTTGCCTCCCCGAGTTTTGGAAACCTAGAAACCCAGAAAAACAGAAACTCAGAAAGGTAATGCGAACTTCGTCCTATCATATCTCCTTCATCCTTGGACAAAAATTTGCGTTCTATAGCTTATTTTCAAGATCTTTAACCCCTCTAGAACTTTTCTTTTAACAACCAAGGCTGATTCTCAATCGTGTGGAAGATCAATGCGTCTAAATTTTCAACTCGACCACGACAGTGTTCTTGCCAGATTTTCCAGAAAATCGACTAGGTAAACCCAGATCTTGTGAGATCTGTAACTTTCTCTCTAGTTCATCAAATTCAATAATTCTTCCACTCATTTTTAGAGTTACATGTCTAGTTTAATTTGTGAGATTTCGTGTATTGAGTCGCTCTCAACTGGAACGAGTTGATCTGTGAAGTTGCCTACCTGAACTTCACATAAAATCATAACTTTTCCAGAAAAACGCAAGGTATAAACCCGAAACTTTCAACTTAGATTTTTTCATGTGTTTACGTATTAGATCAAGAAGTTTCTATTACATTATAGAGCTATGTTTCCTCTTCGATTAAGCCCAAAAACATGGCATATTTCGATCTAAAATTTTTTTTATAGATCTGCAAAGTTCGCTACTCGAACCGCCTGAAGGTTCAAACTTTTCCAGAAAATCGATTTTGATTTTCCTCGCCAGCGCGTCTCCGGTATGTTTCCGATCAATTCCACTTATGTCGCTCGTTGTTGTATTTCTTGTCTAACCCACTTGACAATTTAACCTATAATGCTTTGTATAGAGAGAATTTGAAGAAATTCAAATCGGAAACCATACAAACCCTAAGACAAATAAACCCAAATTCGAAATCCCAGAGCCTTGCATTATCATTCACGAAATTGGTACAATTGAAACCGTCTTTTAATTTCGAGTCGAATGAAACAAAAATCAACGAATTTGGTTCTGTAGATTTTGAGGAATCGAGGAAAACATATTCGGTAGTTGATTGGGTTTTTCTGATGAACTCGCTGATTCTGGGCCGTCTGATCGTAGTTAGGAGGAACGGACGGCCGAGATTAAAACGTAAAAGATTAGTGATATGTTAAGTTAATATAAATTCCAGAATAATACTCTATCTTGCTAGATTTATTTAAGGGGGTTGCTATTCGCAGTACAAAATTACTAATCACCGCAGTACAAAATTTTTTTAATTCATATTGACGTTGTACACATGTAATAATGTGTCGCTGTGTTTTTTTTCCAAAAATGATATCTGAAAGTAAATTTACCGAAGTAGTTTGTAGTTGATTAGTAGCGAATTTTTCTAGTTACTTTTTTGTTCGAATCAATACAGGAACCTTTTTTTGTAAAAAAAGTGTTGGTTTACATTTTTATGTGTTTATATTATTAATTTGACTTAAAATTAATTTGTACTGCGAATAGCAAAATACTTTACTATTTGCAGTACAATTTTTTTTTTCACCAAACTTAGTTGAATAAGTTTGAATGTTACGGGGAGACACTTTTTTTTGAAATAATAGACAATTGAATAACCAAATTTAAGTCAATATGATTAAAACAACAACTAAGTTAAAGAAAAACTAAGTTACAACAACTAATTTATAGAAAAACTAAGTTACAACAACTAAGTTAAAGAAAAACTAAGTTACAACAACTAAGTTAAAGAAAGACTAAGTTACAACAACTAAGTTAAAGAAAAACTAAGTTACAACGTTGATCCAACTATCTAACCTAGATTGTATTTGATGAATCCAAGGTCCGACAGTGTTTGGATCTCTATAAAAGAACCACTGCGGATAGACAGGGGGAGTGGGGAGTCATCAACCATGCCGAACCTTACGAAATGACCCTGGGGGCAAATTCCTATGTGGATCTCTCCTCTTGGGCTATCACGATCGGTATAATTATCGAGCGGAAGGTATGTGGCACTTGCCATACCCCCCAGACAGTAGAGTAGAAAACTACTATCGAAGTGTAATTTGTCGCGATCGCCAACCCCATTTCCGTGGTCATCCATTTCTCTGGAGGTGCTGGCTCTCCTGAATTCCATCGAAGCGCTCTTAACATGCCGTTGTACGGTCCTTCGTTAAAAATGGCCTTGTATAGTCCATTCACACCGGTTCTGTATTCTTCATGTGATTGTACAATGCTCTACGGACATCTTTCCACCCGTCTTCATTTGAATATAGGTAATCAGCAATGACCCTGAAACCACAATTCCCATCTCTACGAACATCAATATACCCAGTCATATATTGATATAGGTTGGGGTTGAAATTTTGGTAGTATGGGAAGTTGTCTAGGGGCAGGAATCGACTCGGATTTGATGATCCTCTATTACGTGATCTTCTATTTGATGGCGCTCCTTCTGACTGGCCTGCCCTTGGTCGGTTACGCTCCCAAGATAAAGGTTCCCGTCGGTTTGGTCTTGAGGGCCCGGTAGGTCTGCCAATCCCAAACTGTTCCAATGGCTCTCCTAATTGGCACACCATATCTGGGTGAAGGAGTTTTTGGATTTGACTGTAACATTTCGCGCCATCAGAGTAGGATCATCTAACTGTGTGAAGAAGGGAAAATATGTCCAGAGGCTTTAAAGAAAGAGCAATAGCCTAGTAAGGCCAGGGCAACGACCGGGCGCCCCAACAAAGCCCAAACAGAACACAAGCAGCGACCGGTCGCCTTCGACCGGCCACCAAGAGTCCTAGAACATGGCGTAGAGAGCGACAATCGCCAGTGGCCGCTATCAAAAGTGTCGCCGAGAAGTGCACGCCGTCGTTTACGACCAGTCGCCCGGGAATGTAAGATGCAGTGTAATAAGCGACCGGTCGCCTGAGGCCGGTCGCCAAGTAGAATATAAATAAGCGGCCGGTCGTCTGTGACCGGTTGGTAGGGAGATTAGGATAAGATATTTATCAGATATTTTTTAAGTCTGCCAAGATATTTTTGTGCCAACCTGGCACAATAGGAACACTATAAATAGGGATTCACCCTCAATAAAAGACACGCGAACATACCTGAGAATTTTCACTGTAACATTGTGTTGTTACGAACCTCTCTTTCCATCCCTGTTCTTGCACCCCCCCCTTTTCGGTAACAAGGTAACTCGGTAGAACTCAGCGATAGATTAGGATCCCAATCATTAAATTACGTGAAAGGACTGTGTGAGGATCTTGGGGTTTATTCCTTTCACTGTGCTACCTCAGAAGCTATATCTCGCCATCTATTCTATTCTTCCTCCTTGTAGGATACCATATCAATTGTCGATTCATGTTTCTCCCAGCTTAGGGTATACCAGAAACGATATATATCCCTCTTCGAGCATAGTATACCACTATCCAGCATGTAGTTTAATTTACAAGTGCAAGGTAATCCATGAGAGGTTACCTTGTCACATCCACAGAGTGAGCTGTCCATTTGCACATAATTCGCCCTTCCAAGCTCCTTGACTAGCTCATCTAAGCAAAGGGTACTAACCTTCCCGATCAGGTCAGCAAT
Source organism: Limonium bicolor (assembly GCA_023374045.1). Taxonomy (NCBI): domain Eukaryota; kingdom Viridiplantae; phylum Streptophyta; class Magnoliopsida; order Caryophyllales; family Plumbaginaceae; genus Limonium; species Limonium bicolor. The sequence goes on along the minus strand of CM041777.1, from coordinate 263,880,738 downwards.
TGGAACCCTCATGTGCTCTCTTCTGTGTTTTGTCCTGGCTGCCTCAAAAATCCTTTTTTAACTCCCGGATGCTTGTATTCCACATGATCGTTAATCTTTGGAAAGATTACATCCAATGTGTCTAGCACCCTTAATCTCACCTTTAGAGAAGAATGTGCGCTCTCCACCCTATCAAATGTTTAAGTAAGTTTTATAGATCTATAACAATGACTGTATTATCTTAAACATTACAAGATTAATAATTTTACCTATTTGTTGTTGTGTTGCCGAAGTGCAACACATTCTTGACCCAAGCCTCCACAAATTTTTCCTTGTATTTCTCCGAGACTGATGCAACATACGTAATGAAACGTGGGTAGCTTTGGTATGTATTCTTGAAATTTTCGTACCTCTCGTTGTAGTCCTGCTGTGTGCTCGAGTAGACAACTGAAGTCCACATTCGGACTGCAGCCGCCGCCCTTCCTCTATCACCCATATAAGTCTCGGCTTTCCCCTGAACGTTCCTACTTATGTGCCACCGACATAGTAGATGATGAGATTCAGGAAATACCTCTTCTAAGGCATTCATCAGGGCCAGACATCTGTCGGTGATAAATGTAGAGGTTGTAGTCCGCCCGAGGAGGTCCCTTAATTGTTGAAGTGCCCACACATACATGTCTGTTGATTCTGATACAAGAAAGGCGAAGGCAATGCTAAAGTTTTTGCCTATACTCGTCATCCCAATGAACTGAACCAAAGGCATTTTTTCTATGTTTGTTTTATAGGTAGCATCAATGCCTATGACATACGGGAAAGCATGGAGCAGCAATCTAGAGGTAGGGTGTGCAAAGAAGATGGACCCAAGTCATGTTTGATCCCCTAAATTGTGAAATATAATCATGTTATCTATCAAATTAATATGAAACCTAAATGATTGAAGTTATTTGAGACATACTGAGTTGACTTACTTGGTTCTGTAGTGTAATCGTAGTAGTAGTTGTTTTTGTCTAGCTCACTCAGCAGAGTCTGCACCATAGATCGACCATCTCTCTTTACTAGTTTTGTTTTTTGTATTCGGTTGTATATGTCTTTCCTTGTTGCTGACGTTTCTAGGTTGATTGTTGTGAGCTCTGAATAAATTGCACAGGGTGGCACATCGACTCTGCTTCTCTGATCGATCATAATCTCCTCCGCCTCAGTCAGGCGTTTTCCTACAAAATGACCCTCTGCCCACTCAGCGAGATCATGGTTATGCCATCCGTGACCCACTTGCAAGAAACACCGGTAGCTTGTGTAATACCCCTTAATTCGAAAAGGACAACCACATTTCTTTGAACCAGATGATCTGCGTCGGTTGATGACACCAGGTCGAGATGTCCTTCGTGGTTTCCAATACCTCTCGCATGTTATGTGGAAATCTTGGCCCAACCGAGAACTTTAAATTATGGTGTAGATATGGTTGGGATGGCCAACACTATCTACCCAAGCTTTCGCTTCTTCTTTACTCCTAAAGGCCTAGTTTATTTGACATAAGTAACCTGTATCCACCACCGGAGGTCGATTATACATTTGTTGCATGTAGTCATCCATCTCTGCATAAAGATCTGGAACGCCTTCATCAAATTCATCCCAATCTGAATCAGTGGTTGAGTCACTTTCCTGCAATAAGGGTCGAGAGAAGGTTAGATGAATATTGAAATATGAAATATTAGTGTGAATATGATTTACAAACAATAAACTAAATACTTACTGGGCTTGATACTGGAACATACTCATGATCGGAATCTGAAGATTGACTCATGTTTAGAGAGCTTGCACAGTTTTACGAAATTATTTTTGGAAGAGAGTGAGGAGATAGAGAGCTTCGAGAATATGGAGAGTGAGTGTGTGAAGATGAAATGGAGGAGGCATCCCTTATATAGAGGTTGGTCATGAACTAGCCACCAGGTTACAAGTACTACAAATGGTAACCTGGTACGTGCACAGTGACCTGGTACGTGTACCTTTCCTGACAAAAGTAATTACCTATGGTAACTTTGAATTCACTTTGTACTGCAAACGGTAACCTGGTACGTGCACAGTGACCTGGTACGTGTACCTTTCCTGACAAAAGTAATTACCTATGGTAACTTTGAATTCACTTTGTACTGCAAACGGTAACCTGGTACGTGCACAGTGACCTGGTACGTGTACCTTTCCTGACAAAAGTAATTACCTATGGTAACTTTGAATTCACTTTGTACTGCAAAGGTAACCTGGTACGTGCACAGTGACCTGGTACGTGTACCTTTCCTGACAAAAGTAATTACCTATGGTAACTTTGAATTCACTTTGTACTGCAAACGGTAACCTGGTACGTGCACAGTGACCTGGTACGTGTACCTTTCCTGACAAAAGTAATTACCTATGGTAACTTTGAATTCACTTTGTACTGCAAACGGTAACCTGGTACGTGCACAGTGACCTGGTACGTGTACCTTTCCTGACAAAAGTAATTACCTATGGTAACTTTGAATTCACTTTGTACTACAAACGGTAACCTGGTACGTGCACAGTGACCTGGTACGTGTACCTTTCCTGACAAAAGTAATTACCTATGGTAACTTTGAATTCACTTTGTACTGCAAACGGTAACCTGGTACGTGCACAGTGACCTGGTACGTGTACCTTTCCTGACAAAACTAATTACCTATGGTAACTTTGAATTCACTTTGTACCGGATCATCAACTTCTCCATGGTATGTTTGGTACGCTTCCTTCACCTAGAATCTAATTTGAATAGTGGGGGTGAATTCTTTTTAGGGAAAATTCATGATATAACCCTGTTTTCTTTCAGTAGCCGTTGAACTAGCCGTTGGACATGTTAGTGACTGTTACTCAAATATTATAAAAGAGGGTATTAGTGTCCCAATATACTCATTCCTTACCCTGTGCTCTCAGAATCTGTCTAATTACATCTTGCTTGAACTCTTCATACCTTAATTCCCATTTCGCTCTCACAATCAAATGGAGTTTCCTTTCTGTTTGCACGTTAATTATGTAGCTACTTTTGGTCGTCATGGAGCACAATTTGATAGAAGAATGGGGCACAGACGCGTAGAAGTTACTATGTCATATCCTAGTAATCTCCGTGATCTACAACGACGAGTAATTCGAGCACTACAGTCCCTCATCGGCAGAATAAACATAACAACCATGGTGTATTTGGGGCTGGAGGGCGACTACTAGTGGACTTTTATTCATGTACGAAATGATACATCAGTTCGCCGGATGATGGAGAATTACATGGAGTATAATGATTTCATCGCTCATATTCCATTACTTGTTATTTATGATCCTATTGAGCCCGATGATGATGATTTTCAACACCAAGAACCAATTTATGAGATGCGACGTAATGTAATAGCACAGGGAATAGAGAGACAAAGGTTAGGAAATAATTAGGTTATTGGCTATTGCGTAATTGATCTTGTTAGTTCTCATGTTGTCATACTTTTCGGGATTTAAAATCTTTGGTAGATGTTTGGATGTGGAATAAACGTGTTGTTATAGTTATTCACTTTTAATTATGTTATTCATCAGATATGAATTCGGGGACTTATCTTTCTTAAGAATTTCTACATTTTGATATATTTCATTTCTCGTGACACACCGTATTATCAATAACAGTACAGGGAGGGACATTATCAGGGCATCCACCACAAACTTGGGGTTTCAGCTTTCATCCAGAAATTTGCAAGCCTCAATATTTTGGTCAAGCCTGATGTTTAGAACATGGTTGAACTGAGATTCACTCACACCATCCCTAAATATAATAATCTGCTCATGCTTCCTTTTCTCAATTATGTGATTCATAGGATTTGAATTCGGGGACTTTTCTTTCTTAGGAATTTCTACATTTTGATATATTTAATTTCTCATGACATATTCAATCTTTGGTACATGTTAGATATTTCATTTCAACACTATCATTCCTGAGAACACTCAACGACTGTTGAGTAAAATCTACACATTATTATATATAGATTTACAGCAAACTAATAGGCAAGTGCACCTAGTCGGAGTAGTACAACAAGTGTCGTATCCACAGGGAAATTGTTCAATTTTCCTAGTTCCGGTATTTAATAAACAGTAAATAAAAAGGGGTTTAGCCAGTGGCAATCTTAGTATTTTTGGGTTGGACAGATAAAGACAATTAAAAGCTTTAAATAAAACAGTTGTGTATTAAACGGATGGAAAATGTGCTAAGGAAGGTGAAATCGCCCAAATATACTTCAGACATTAATTATAATCCAAATTTGCTCTTATTTGTCGGTTTAAGAATTTTATCTTGTGGCCTTCCTAAATCATAGATAAGGACAACTCTTAATTAATTCAGTAGACTTTTTACAATCAGAAAAAGTCTAAAATCATTAATTAGCACTAAGCGAGAATTCTTTTAATAACAGCGATGGATTTTATCTGCTAATCAAGGAGATAATATCTAACGCTTGTCTCTCTTTGTGGTCTATTCTCAGATTTACAAAATCATTGAAATAGGAGAAACCGTAAATGCGTAAAAATGATCAGTTCTTAAGCATTTAATAATTTAGAAAGACAAAACAAATATTTATAAGCAAACTTGATATTATAAGTAAGTTTGAATTATTTGGGGTCAAACACCCATCCTAAGCACAAATATAAACTTACTCAGACATCGACAGAAATAAACATAGAGTAGAGATAGACATTAAAACAGAGTAAAGTTCGAGGAAAGAAAGAACTCTATTTTGGGGAGAGTTTTTTCGCTTCCCGGCTTGTCTTCGTGATTATGTCGACCTCAAAACGATGATAGATAGGTAGAACGAAGAAGAATGAACAAACTGGCGCAAGTTGGTCCTGTCCGGGTCTGTTTGGCCGGACACAAATCCAGACATGCCCTGTCCGGGTCTATTTATCCGGACACAAATCCGGACACAGCTTCTTTAATGGAGTTCGCGTCTGGGTTTGTGCAGAGCTTCGTTCTGCGTTTGGTTTTCTGGAAATAAGAGTGTAAGACTAATTTGGTGATGGAAAAGGATGAAAAATGGAGTGTGGATGGAGGGAGAGTGAGTGTTGATGAGCGTTGATGAGTTTGGATGCAGGAGAAGATGATTTTAAGGATGGAAGGAACGTGGGTTATTTATAGTAGAGGAAAGGAAGGAGATAAGGGAGTGGTAAGCTGACAGGTGAGGAAAATCAGGAGAATGGTGGATTTTGGAGCAGACATTGGTAGATTGATAAGGTATGCGGCGCCTGATAAGTTTGAGGTAGTAGATAGATAATATTGTGCGCGCTGCAATTGAAGAAGGAATGGAGAAGACGGCGCAGTAATTGAAGAAGAAAAATGGAGAAGACGGCGCCGTAATTAATCAGTCGCGCGAATTCTGGATCTGGGCTGCGTTTTACACGCGTCCAGAATGCGTCCGGATCCGGACATATGTGTCTGGATGTGCGTCCGGGTTGGTTTAGCCGGACATGGTGTGTCCGGATGTGCGTCCGGCTTGTTTTAGCCGGACATGTGTATTTTTGTCTTGTCTTGTCTGCAAACTTTGACAGGCTCCAGATTCTTCGTTTGAGCTCCGTTTTTAGATCCGTTTGCGCCTATGCGTTCGTCTCTTCGTCTACTTTGCTCCTAGCTTGGTTTTCCTCATGCTTAACCAATAAATCTGTAAGATAACCAATAAAGCATAAACTAGAGTAAAACTAACCAAAGTGGAGAAATGCGCAAGAAAAGTGCTAATATAACATAAAATACCCCATAAAACTGCTCATTTTGACACTTATCACACCCCCACACTTACCTTTTTGCTTGTCCTCAAGCAAAACCATGTACCCAAGCAAGTAGGGAATGCTCAATACTAACAAATATTATTATGAAGGGTAGGATAAAGAGGTGAACAATACGCGACTTAAACTTTTTGAGGAGTGTGAACCATCACCTACTGGTGGCATATGTGTGCTCAGGGTAAAAATAAAAATTAGAGTTTCAGGGTATGATCCAGAGGCTTCAATGCTTCTCAGTTTAGGTGACTTTGAGAACTTTTACCACGGCCAACTTCTCTCAAGAATGGGCATTGAGGAGAAAACAAAAGGAAAAATAGATTTATGCATTTGTTTCACTTTTGCATAAGAGATGAGAAGATAATACGTAGGCATCAAGCCTATGTATGCAAGATCACTCAACTCTCTTTGTTGGTTACCAATGGTGTCTCGCAAGTCCCTTGATTTTTTTTATATATTTTTTGATAGAGAAGCACCCCTTAGCAATCCCTAAGATAGAAGACAGAAAGAACCCCTAAGCAATAAAAATCCAACCATTGCAGATCATTTGGTCACACCGCATAAAAAATGCTCCTCAAAAGCAATCAAAATTAAAAAATTTTGTACCATTTCCATTTATCCCACAATTCATTACAGTATTTGTTCTTAAAGAGAACAACCCACATATAAAGGGTCCATGATATTGAATTTGGGCAAACGCAAGATAAGGAGAGAGATTAAACATTTTAGCACAAAATTTCACCGAAAAGGGCACTCACCCCCACACTTAAAGTGAACAATGTCCTCATTGTTCACCAGAAAAACAAGGGAAAGTTTCATAAGACCTTTTCGGTAAGTAGATAAAATAGAGAGAACACAAAGGTCACAAATAAACATTTAAGCACAGAAGCTCTCCACAGCAGAATTTAGCAAAAATAAAAGCATAATTAAAAAAACTGGGACTCCCCTGAGATTGTTTTTGCTAGCGTTATAGGAGTTCCCCCACACTTGAGCTTCAGCCTCAAGTAGCGTAGCTTGGTTGCAGTGTAGACATGAAGTTGCACCTGCATAAGACACTAGAGGCAACCATACTACAAACGGGGTTAAAAGTTAGCAAAAACAAAATTTAAAAAGAACCTGTAAATTAAGAGAGCATAAAAGCAAATAAAAGAAAAGTTCATCCGGGTTGCCTCCCGGAAAGCTGCCCTTCTTTAACGTCTTTGGCTAGACGCTTTGAAGCGTACTCAAATCTGAGGATCTTGTAGATTTATTGTTCGAGCATCAACTTTCTCAAGATTACCACCCTGGTAATGCTTTAGTCTAGACCCATTGACCATGAAAGTTTGTCTTTTAGAATCTACCAACTCAACTGATCCATATGGGGTGACCTTGGAGACGATAAATGGTCCAGCCCAATAGGATTTTAGTTTACCAGGAAACAGCTTCAACCTGGAATTGTACAGTAGAACCAAATCTCCCTTATGGAACTCCCGTTTAAGGATCATCTTGTCGTGCCACTTCTTGGTTTTCTCTTTATAGATTCGGTTATTTTCATAGGCATCCTCTCGAAATTCTTCTAACTCAGTAAGCTGAAATTTTTGTTTGTCACCTGCTCTTAGTAGATCAAAAAAATTTTTTTTTTTTTTTTTTTTTTTTTGTTTTTGTTTTATAGGCTTCATGGTCCAGAATGATTTGTGCACGAGCTCGACCGGTAAATGACAAGCTTTGCCGAAGACTAATCGATATGGGGACATTCCGATGGGTGTCTTGTAGGCTGTTCTATATGCCCAGAGTGCATCATCCAGCTTCAGGGACCAGTCTTTTCTTGAAGAATTAACTGTCTTTTGCAGGATCCACTTTAATTCTCGGTTAGAGACCTCAGCCTGGCCATTTGTTTGAGGGTGATAAGGTAGGGCTACCTTGTGTCTCACTCCGTATTTTGTCATTAAGGCTGTGAACTGCTTATTGCAGAAGTGGATCCTTGGTCACTGATTATAGCACGTGGGACTCCGAACCTTGTAAATATGTTCTTTTCAAGAACTTAAGTACTACCTTTGCATCATTTGTGGGAGAGGCGATAGCTTCCACCCACTTAGTCACATAGTCGACTGCTACCAAGATGAAGAGGTTTGAGCAAGACGAAGGAAAGGGACCCATGAAGTCAATGCCCCACACGTCGAAAGGTTCTACCTCTAGTATGATGTTGAGAGGCATCTCATGTTTTCTGGAGGTGTTCCCAAGTTTGGCACTCATCGCAGGAAGCTACAAAGGAATGACAGTGTTTATGCAAGGTTTTCCAGAAAAAACCTGATTGAAGTACCTTAGCTGTTGTTCGAGCTGGCCCATGATGTCCTCCGGCTTCAAGAGAGTGACAATGTCGTAGAATGCTTTGGATTTCATCTCGGGGCACACATCTTCTCACCATCCCGTCTGCACAGACCTTGAAAAGGAGAGGGTCCTCCCAGTAGTAATGCTTTACATCTGAAAAGAACTTCTTCTTCTGTTGGTAGGTTAGCCCATGTGGTATTACTCCTCGTGCTAGGTAGTTGGCCATGTCAGCGTACCATGGATCACCAGTGTCGCCAATCATAAAAATGCACTCATGGGAAGAATTCATTGATGGATGTGCCGTCACTTGGTGCCTCTATGCGAGATAGGTGGTCTGCTACTACATTCTGCACTCCTGGCTTGTCTCTGATTTCAATCTCAAATTCTTGTAGTAGGAGTATCCACCGGAGGAGTCGGGGTTTGGCATCTTCTTTGCAAATAGATACTTCAGAGCGGAGTGATCGGTGTGAATTATTACTTTGCTTCCCAAGAGATATGATCGGAATTTATCCAGAGCAAAGACTACTGCTAGAAGTTCCTTCTCAGTAGTTGAATAATTCTTCTGAGCATCGTTGAGGGTTCTACTTGCATAGTAGATGGTTCTCAAGATCTTCTCCTTCTTTTGGCATAAAGCGGCACCCACTGCGTAGTCGCTGGCGTCGCACATAATTTCAAATGGAAGGCTCCAGTCTGGTGATATCACAATGGGGGCGGAGATGAGGCATTCTTTCAGTGTTGAAGGCTTTAGGCATTTGTCAGTGAAGTTGAACTTGACGTCTTTGCCAGGAGATCACATAGAGGCTTGAAATCTTGGAAAAATCCTTGATAAACCTTCTATAGAACCCAGCATGGCCAAGGAAGCTTCTGATGTCTTTCACCGTCGTAGGTGGTGGTAATTTTTCAATGACTTCGACCTTTGCTTTGTCAACTTCAATGCCTTTTGAAGATATTTTGTGCCCAAGAACTATTCCTTCTTTAACCATGAAATGGCATTTTTCCCAGTTAAGCACAAGGTTTGTTTCTTCACACCGGGTGAGGACAGCGTCCACATTGTTCAGACAGGATTCAAAAGTGAGACCAAAGACAGAGAAGTCGTCCATGAAGACTTCGATGCTCTTCTCAAGATAGTCGCTGAAGATTGACATCATGCATCTTTGAAATGTGGCTGGGGCATTGCATAGACCAAAAGGCATCCGATTATATGCAAATGTCCCGTATGGGCATGTGAATGTGGTTTTGTCTTGGTCTTCTAAGGCAATGGGTATTTGAAAATATCCTGAATAGCCGTCCAGGAAGCAGTAGTAATCTTGCCCAGCCAATCTTTCCAGCATCTGATCAATGAAAGGTAAAGGAAAGTGGTCCTTCCGCGTGGCGCTGTTCAGTTTCCTGTAATCGATGCAGACTCTCCAGCCCGTTGTGGTTCTCTGGGGGATTAGATCACCCTTGTCGTTGGGGACCACAGTGAAACCTCCTTTTTTCGGGACAACTTGAACGGGGCTCACCCATTTGCTGTCAGAGATGGGGTAGATTATCCCAGCGTCAAGCAGTTTGAGCACTCTTTTTCACTACGTCTTTCATGTTGGGATTGAGCCTTCTCTGTGGTTGGACTAAAGGCTTATAGGTATCTTCCATGTATATGTGATGTGTGCAGAAATGGGGGTTGATACCTTTGATATCCGAGATGGACCAGCCTATCGCCTTCTTATGGTTATGAAGGATCTTCACAAGACGTTCTTCCTGTGTACTTGTTAGATGAAGAAATAATAACAGGTAAGTACAAAGATCAGAAAGATAGACATACTTCAGGTGTGAAGGTAATTGTTTCATTTCTACGAGAGGGGGTTGTTCAATTGATGGTGGTATCTTTTGAGTGGAATGCTCTAATGGTTCTGGTGGTGGGTAGCATGTTTTGGTATATGATTTTATTCTATCCAGAGCTGCTACCATTTTGATTGTGTCAGGGTGCATTGGTTGGTTATCACAGATTTCAGCTAAAGCATTTTCAAGAGCATCATTACGAATAATAGCAGATGAATTATCCTGCACAATAGAGTCGACAATGTCTATGGAAAAGGTGTCTTCTATATGAGCGGGTTTCTTTATGACTTTGGACATGTCGTATTCTAAAGTTTCGTTATGCAGTCTTAAAATGATTTTTCCTTTTTCAACGTCGATTAATGCTCTAGCAGTTCTCATGAAAGGGCGTCCTAAGATTAAGGGCACCCTAGTGTCTTCTTCCATGTCAATACAATAAAATCAGCGGGGAACACAAAAGTTCCTACAGTAACAATCAAATCTTCTATTATCCCTTTTGGGAATACTAAAGATCTATCTGCTAATTGTAATTGAATAGAAGTAGGCATGCATTCACCAATCTTAAGTTTGTTGAAAGTTGAGAGTGGCATTAAATTGATACTAGCTCCTAGATCACATAGCCCACTACCACAATCAACATTATCAATGGAACATGGAATAATTGGCAAACCTGGGTCTCCAAGTTTTGGAGGGAGGTTCTTTAGAAGCACTGCTGACACTTCCTGCGTAAGGTGCACAGTTTCCACTTCCTGCAACGATCTTTTGTTTGTGATGATATCCTTCATGAACTTTGCGTATATTGGCATTTGTTTCAAAGCATCTGCAAAAGGAATATTAATCGTCAGTTTCTTGAAATGGGTTAGAAACTTTCCAAACTGTTCATCTAAATTTTTCTTTCTTATTCTGTTTGGAAAAGGAAGTGGGGGAAGAATCTTAGTGAGAGAGGAAGGAGTAGATTCAGGAGGCTCCTTCTCCTTGGAAATATTTTTCGGAGGAGGAGGGGCTTCTTCAGCATCTTCTTGTTCATCTTCTTGAGGTTCGTGAGCTTGCTGTTCTTGATTTTCAATATCATCTCGGGGAAGAGATGAGTTGAGCGGCCTACCACTTCTCAAGTCACTGCCTTGGCCTGTTCCCTTGGATTTGGATTTGGCTGACTAGGGAAGGTACCAGGTGGCCTTTGTGCAAGCTGCTGGCTGATTTGCTCCAGCTGTTGGCTGGTTTGTTGTATCTGGGCTTCAACCCTTCTGTTAGTGGCTTCTTGATCCACGAGTCTGGTTTGGGTCGTAGTACGAATCCCTTCATTAGGTTTCTGAATTCCTCATTTGGATCAGCAGAGGATGAGGATGGTTGTTGTTGTTGGTGGAAACCTGGAGGGGCACCTTGTGCTCTATAACCCATATTAGAGTTTGGTTGGGGTCTATTTCCCTGATAGGTATTGGAACTGTTGTTCTGCCCTCCTTGGTTCTGATCATTGTTTTTCCATGAGAAATTCGGGTGATTTCTCCATGGGTAGTTGTTGTTGAGTTATTGTTGTAGGAATTACCGGGGCGGTTTCCTATGAAGTTACATCTTCGTACGCTTTTACCTTCGCATTGATGGGTTTCATGAGGACCGGCGCATATGACACATCCTTCTGCAGATGAACCTGGAGGTGAGGAAGCTATTGTTTTACGATTTCGTTTTGAGATGTTGTTAGCTTCTCCACCATCTTTGCAAGGGACGAGATCTGGGCTGATAAATGATCCGTAGGCTCAACATGGAGTAGGCCTGCTGCTCGTGGCGTTCTTCCTTTGGATCTCGTCCACTGTCTTGTATTGCTCGTCATGGTTTCGAGAAGGTTCATCCCTTCTTGAGGAGATTTCATCATGAAACTTCCTCCTGCAGAGGAATTTACGAGTAGTCGGTTTCCATCATCCAGGCCATTGAAGAATGACAGGCAGAGGGATTGATCGTCGAGACCATGGTGGGAACACTTCATCAGCATATCCTTGAATCTGTCCCATGCGTCGTACAACGTTTCTCCCGGTTCCTGACAGAATGTGTTGATTTCTCCGATCAATTGCCTCGTTCTACTGGTTGGGTAGTATTTGGCAAGGAACTTCTGGGCCATTTGCAGCCATGTGTGGATTGATCGGGAGGGAAGACTTCGGTACCACCTGTTTGCTGAATCTGACAACGAGTGAGGAAATAGTTGTAGACGGATTCTTTCTTTGACGTTGCCGGTTTGACCAAAGGAATTACAGAAGTCTAGGAAGAGACTTAAATGATTCGGGGCTTCATCTGGATTGCTCCACTAAACTTGCCTAAATCCCGGACGGCGGTGATGTAGTGGGTTTTGAAAGCCCATCGTCCGGTTTCTAGCGGTGTTAGTTCGGGGAGAACTATGGCTGATGCCCTTCCTTCAGTATCCGGTTGGTGGTAATCAGAGAGGGCACGGTGTTGTGGTTGATTTTCATGGTCCATTTCATCTATGACTTGGTTTTCGGCCATGTCTTGATTTCTCTGGTTTCTTCTTGTGTTAATAAAGTGCGCTCGGGTTCGGGTCTCGGACTGATAAGTGGAGAACCTCGGGTTCGAGTATTTGGCATGCACAGAAGATAATTTGATTTGTGAAAAACTGCGAAATTAACAGTAAATAGATAAAGAAAAGCAGAGATATTGAATTAGGCTGATAAACTTTAATTAAACAACATTATTTTTTTTATTATTTTTTTTAACAAGAGTAAAAAGACAAATAAGTGAACAAAAAGAACAAAAATAAATGCAGTTTAAGTAAATATAAAATTAAAATAAAGAAAAAGGCAGAATTAAATTGCGGGAATTTAAATGAAGAATTTAAAAACAAGGGAATTTAAATGACTGAAATTTAAATGTTAGGAATTAGATGACTGAATTTAAATGACAGAAATTTAAATGTAGTGTTAGATACAGAATTTAAATGATAGAAATTTAAATGTTAGTAATTAGTGACAGAATTAAATGACAGAATTAAATGTTAGTATTAGTTGACAGAAATTAAATGACAGAAATTTAAATGTTAGAAATTAGTTTACTGGAAATTTAAATGTTAGAAGTTAATTGCTGAAATTTAAATGACTGGGAATTAAATAACAGTAAAGTAAATAACGAAATTAATAGAAATAGAATAAACAAACAACAAAATAGTATAAACAGATATTATAATATAGCAAGTGTACTACTGAAAACTAGGAAAATTGATGGCAACGGCGCCAAAAACTTGTTGAGTAAAATCTACACATTATTATATATAGATTTACAGCAAACTAATAGGCAAGTGCACCTAGTCGGAGTAGTACAACAAGTGTCGTATCCACAGGGAAATTGTTCAATTTTCCTAGTTCCGGTATTTAATAAACAGTAAATAAAAAGGGGTTTAGCCAGTGGCAATTGGTATTTTTGGGTTGGACAGATAAAACAATTAAAAGCTTAAATAAAACAGTTGTGTGTTAAATGGATGGAAAATGTGCTAAGGAAGGTGAAATCGCCCAAATATACTTCAGACATTAATTATAATCCAAATTTGCTCTTATTTGTCGGTTTAAGAATTTATCTTGTGGCCTTCCTAAATCATAGATAAGGACAACTCTTAATTAATTCATAGACTTTTTACAATAAAAAAGTCTAAAATCATTAATTAGCATAAGCGAGAATTCTTTTAATAACAGCGATGGATTTTATCTGCTAATCAAGGAGATAATATCTAACGCTTGTCTCTCTTTGTGGTCTATTCTTAGATTTACAAAATCATTGAAATAGGAGAAACCGTAAATGCGTAAATATGATCAGTTCTTAAGTATTTAATAATTTAGAGAGACAAAACAAATATTTATAAGCAAACTTGATATTATAAGTAAGTCTGAATTATTTGGGGTCAAACACCCATCCTAAGCACAAATAAAACTTACTCAGACATCGACAGAAATAAACATAGAGTAGAGATAGACATTAAAACAGAGTAAAGTTCGAGGAAAGAAAGAACTCTATTTTGGGGAGAGTTTTTTCGCTTCCCGGCTTGTCTTCGTGATTATGTCGACCTCAAAACGATGATAGATAGGTAGAACGAAGAAGAATGAACAAACTGGCGCAAGTTGGTCCTGTCCGAGTCTGTTTGGCCGGACACAAATCCAAACATGCCCTGTCCGGGTCTATTTAGCCGGACACAAATCCGGACACAGCTTCTTTAATGGAGTTCGCGTCTAGGTTTGTGCAGAGCTTCGTTCTGCGTTTGGTTTTCTGGAAATAAGAGCGTAAGACTAATTTGGTGATGGAAAAGGATGAAAAATGGAGTGTGGATGGAGGGAGAGTGAGTGTTGATGAGCGTTGATGAGTTTGGATGCAGTAGAAGATGATTTTGAGGATGGAAGGAACGTGGGTTATTTATAGTAGAGGAAAGGAAGGAGATAAGGGAGTGGTAGGCTGACAGTGAGGAAAATCAGGAGAACAGTGGATTTTGGAGCAGACAGTGGTAGATTTGATAAGGTATGCCGCGCCTGATAAGTTTGAGGTAGTAGATAGATAATATTGTGGGCGCTGCAATTGAAGAAGGAATGGAGAAGACGGCGCAGTAATTGAAGAAGAAAAATGGAGAAGACGGCGCCGTAATTAATCAGTCGCGCGAATTCTGGATCTGGGCTGCGTTTTACACGCGTCCGGAATGCGTCCGGATCCGGACATAGTGTCCGGATGTGCGTCCGGGTTGGTTTAGCCGGACATGGTGTGTCCGGATGTGCGTCCGGCTTGTTTTAGCCGGACATGTGTATTTTCGTCTTGTCTTGTCTGCAAACTTTGACAGGCTTCAGATTCTTCGTTTGAGCTCCGTTTTTAGATCCGTTTGCGCCTATGCGTTCGTCTCTTCGTCTACTTTGCTCCTAGCTTGGTTTTCCTTATGCTTAACCAATAAATCTGTAAGATAACCAATAAAGCATAAACTAGAGTAAAACTAACCAAAGTGGAGAAATGCGCAAGAAAAGTGCTAATATAACATATGAAATACACCCATAAAACATGCTCATTTTGACACTTATCAACGGCCAACAAAGAATTTAGACCACCCAGATTGGCATTGATCTTAAGAAGCACATTTGTCAAATACTGATCATTAACTTTGAAAGGAGCCATGCATTGTGTGACGACACCAGATTCTACCAAATTCTTCTTCTACCAATCTTTGGTACATGGTAGATAGTTATTCACTTTCTCGTGACATATACGTGCTTGCTCTCCAATCATCAAGCTACAATCTTGCTGATTTTAAAGCACTGCAGAAACGATGCATTTCTAGAAAAAAATTGGCATAGTCTCCCCTGTTTTTCTTATCTCCACCGGTTCTAAGAACCTCCATAAAATCAACCAACATATCATCAACAAGGTCACCAGCATTGTCAGCAATAATTCCACCATCACCAAGTCCACCAGAAAAAAACTACAACCACACAAATTGTACTAGCGTCTAACACACCAAGTAAAAATGGAAGACAACAAATAGTTCCAAGATGATACTAAAGTTTATTACATCCAAATCCAAGATGACAACCACTAGGGTGCACCATGTTGGCGCTGGTAACTATCCCATATGTATAAAGAGCTGAACACATCCTCAAGAGCATGAGTTGCAGCCCTTTGTTCTTCTTCTGGTATCCCCTGACGATAGTATGACCAGTCCCATGCATTGTTCTCTTGGTAGTACGGGCGTGCAAGCTCACTTGCCTCAGACAGTAGCTGTAACACACTTGGTCAGGTAAGTACACATAAAAAATAAAAGTGATATGTGATGAAGTAGTATGAAAATATGACTTACTAGACAGGGATCTGGGCGATGAACCAGGGTGGTCTGATAACTCTCAGGGTTTAGGATCTTCGGGTGTGTATGCTTGGTGTACCAATCTAGGTAGAGTGGGTCGCAAGCATGCAACCGCGCATTTGTGGGCGTATATCCTGGAACCAGCAATTTAGGAGTGTTTTCCCACAAACTATACATAGGGGTATACACAGGTGTAGGGTGGGGTTTTTCCTCTTTTTTCAGACCTTGGGTTGGGTCTAATAGGAGGTTCAGGGATACCCTGAATGTAACCAAATTGGCGCAGACAACGCCCAGGCAAGTATGGCTCATTCAACCCCATAACCTGTATGTTACCTCTATACCATGTGCGCCCTCCATGAACATTAACATTATCCCGACCGTAGGGTAACCAATCAATCTACAATGAACATAAATAGTAAGATGTAACCAACAACGAAAGACAAAAATAATAATGGTTCAATGTGTTAGCAACTACAAACACTTACATTTAGAGCAGTCAAAGCATCTAGATGCTCACGATAGCCTTGCAGTGAACGATGATCCTGCACTTGAGAGGTAGATCTCACCCATCTTAGAGCCCAAGGTCTATCATCATTAGAGCGCTAGTCTGGGATAATCGCTGGTCTTAATGTAGGAAAGTACGCATAAATCCAGCACTGTGCATATAAAACACTAGAATGATTAAGCAGTACCAATTATTAATACTCAGTGAGTTATCATATACTAGATGCACATTAGGACACATACCTCAAGTAACGTCATAGAACCAGCTATCCCACTAGAGCCGGCACGAGAGGCTATCCCAAGCTGGCGATATAACCATGCAAGAGTACCAGCTCCCCATGCATATTTACGAAGCTTGGTAGCTTTCTTCATGGAAGCTACTAACGAGAACAGCTGTGGACTCAAACGACCATTTGATTTTCCAGCTAATATGGTGGTATCGATCAAATGATACAACCAACCACATGCCTGCTTCATTGGGTCTTCAGGTTCATCCCTACAGTGCTGCAACAAGCTCGTAATCGATACAACACCGGTATTCCACAGTGTCTCTGTCATAGTCTCAACATCTCCTCCAAAATCAAGACAATCAGCCATTACCTCCTTCGACATCTCCCCTATCAATGGACGACCAACGATGGGGATTTGCAGTATCATCCACACATCATGCAGGGTAATCGTCATCTCACCGAACGGCATATGGAATGAGTTTGTATCAGGCTGCCACCTCTCCACAAAAGCACTGATGAGGGACATATTGTTGTATGACATCGTAATATCCTGTAGGTGCTCTATACCAGAATACTTAAGCATGTTCCTTGCTCTTTTGCAGGTAACTTGATCTTTTGGCCAGCATGTAAGCATCACCCTACGGGATTTGAAACTCAAAACCCCACGATCCTATATAATGACTAATATTCAACACTTACAAAACGTTGTATGATTTAAATGATCAAATACAGGAGAAGATAGAGAACATACCTTAGTCGAGGTCCATAAGTCAAGCACTACATGACCCCCGAAGCTAGTGATAACACTAGTGAGTAGTGGACCGCCAGGAACTGGCACCTCTGTCAACTTCCAAGAGGTAGGAATGACTGGAACCATCGCTAGCGCTGCTTCCTCATTAGTGTCATCCTCCTTATCCATGACTTCATCATCTTCATAATCCTGCTCCTCATCCACGTCGGGTGAGTCCTTATCATCAGCACCACGACCACCGTCATCAGCATGTGGCGAACACTCAGTCATCACATGGTCCTCATCAGCACGGGTGGGTGATGGGCATGGTGGACGTGATGAACTACCACCGCCTGACGTCTGAGCTTCTAACGGAGCAGTCTGGTGGCTTGCTTCCCCCAAGATATTGTAGCTAGCGTTGTGCAGTGATCTGTTAGACCAAGCACTACTGGATGATGACACCACTAGCATGCGTCTCCTCGGTATATCAAACACCGCCGAGTCATCCTCCGCTACCATTGGTGGTGCAGGTACTTGAAACGCCGGGTCGTTGAAAGATTGACCCGGATGGAACGATAAATGACATGCTGCTTCCATGCGGGGGGCAGGATCACTCGGCCCTTCACCAGGAGCATGTGCACAATGACGGTACGAGGCCATCATAGGCTGCTCCGTAGCCCGGTCTTTATTCTTCCTCTTCGTGTATACATGTTTCACTGCTTTTTTCAGACGATCCATCACTGCATACGAATATCACACAGTTATATTCCTCATTCATAACATAAAAATTTAAACATTTATAATCATATCATTCACAATATTACAATTAAAAAAAATTCAAACATTTATAAATCATTCACAATATTAATTAGAACTCAAAAAAATAACAAATTAAAACATTTAAAAATCATTCACAATATTAGAATTCAAAAATAAACAAATTAAAACATTTAAAAATCATTCACAATATTAGAATTCAAAAATAAACAAATTAAAACATTTAAAAATCATTCACAATATTAAATTTTTTAAAAAAATAGTTGCCTTCCACCGGGTAGAGCAGCGCCGCTGCTCTAGTTGCTCCAAGGCGAGCCGCGCAGATGCTCGGATCAGACGCACGCGAGCAGTACCTCTCCTCTAGGCAGACGCAGTCGAGCAACACCACTCCTCTACGAAGACGCGGGCGAGCAGCGCTACTACTCGCGCCCCCTGTGTCGCTGGAGAACCGAAGTCGCGAGCCGCTCTACTCCTCGCCCTGGTATCGATTGAGTGCCGCTCCTCCTCGCGGATCTTCCAGGCGAGCAGCACAGGTCCTCGCCGCACTCCCACCCGAGTAGCCCTGCTCCTCGCCCCTCTACAGATCGAGCCGCACCAGGGCTCGCCCCTGTACTATTTTTTTTCAAAATTTTCAAGTTTCATCCGAATTTTCCATGCTAGATCTAGCTCAATTGATGTTGAATTTCAAAAAACTAACACCAAATTCATACTCGGGACACCCAAATCTATAAGTTGGAAAAAAAATTCGAAAAACTCACCAGAAAATTTTTCCGGCGGTGGTCCTGCGGTGGTTGGCGGCGGCGAGTGGCGGCTCCGACAGTCAGAAGAGAGCTTCTTAAGGAAGAGAGAGAGAGAGAGCAGAGAGAGTGAGTAAGAGAGAAATGAGTAATCCAAGGAAGGTTAGGCTATATATAGTTCGAGCGTTTTTTACCCGAAATTGACGTTTTCAACTGTGATTTCAGTACGACGTTCTGAAAGTGTAACAATGTTTGTAATTTAGTCAAACACAACATAAAATGTCTTTAACTTATGTGGACTCACAATTATAACGTTTAAATGCGATTAAAAAGGGTTTAACGTCTTTTATTACAATTAAAGCATTTTTCACCCGAGTGTTTTTTACTGTTTACGCTCAAGAAATTATTTTTTAAAAAACAAAAGTTACAACACGACATCATTACATGTGTACAACGCCAGTATGAATTAAAAAAATTTTGTACTGCGGTGATTAGTAATTTTGTACTGCGAATAGCAACCCAGTTTATTTAATGGCCTTCCCTAATGTATTTTGACACGAAATGTTAACCATAGATTCCTTATAAAATATAGTTTACTTTCATGTAAATTAATATGGGTTTTGAGTTTTTAAACGTAAGTTATAATTTTTGTAAGTGTAGAGTATTATGGATTTATTTAGATAATTAACAATGAGATTTTTATGAAATAAATTTTTTATAATATGTCTAAAATATCGTAATTACTATATATTAAATTTGAGAATTTTTAGACGAGAGGAAATGGGTCTAAAAATTTTATTTCTGAAATTTTCATAAATTATCTTATGATATATGGTTTTAATGTAATGAAAATTAAAGTATAGTGGATTCATAAACTTTATAGGTTGGAAGTAATATAAGAAGGCTGTGCTAAAACTTAATACAGAATGTTAATAAATATTTTGGGTATAAACTTTTAAGTGAAGTAAAGAAATAAAATAAATAAAATATTAAGTTAGGTTAAATCAAGAAATTTAATTAACCTACTTTTATGTTAACTATATTCTATCGAAGTTAATATACTGAGTTGAAACAAAGGAAAATACTTTATATTATAAACCATATATTGGATGTAGATGTGTGTACAAGTTAATAGGAATGATTAAATACAATAAGCTACGTAAAGAATGTTTCAAATAAATCCTAATATATAGATAACAAAATACATAAAAGGAATAAATACCTTATAGAAGATGGAATGTGAAGAAACTAATAAGTCCAACTAAACCTATACATGATACTAATAGTGGGGATTTTAAATACAACATCTAGACGAAATTAATTAGGGTTATGAGATAAAGTTATAATTAGACCTTGCCATGGGAATATCCAACATGGATCTTAGAGTCCTAACCAAATACTAAATGGATAAAACAACTACAACCTAAGAGTTTTAAAGGAAGCTAAATCTTGATCTAGGATAAGAAGATGGAATAAACTTTATGTAACGCGGGCTTGGGCTGACCTACTGGGCCTAAGTCCATGAACTCCAAACGTCCACTTAAACAATTCAACGAGAGTTTGGGCCTCTCTCAGGATAAAACCCTAAATCATTCCAGATTAAATGAAATGGACCTAATGAAGATTTAATTAACAAGATCTAGCCCAGATCCTTATGAGAGAGTAATTGTAAACCAGAAACTATAAACCAGTAAGAATAAAAGATGTTTAGCGTTATAAGTTCCTTAACTAATCAATACTTGGAACACCTCAATTATAGGTTATTAGTGGGAGATCACACACTCAAGTTAGTTACTGCTTCTACACATACCAGGTACAATTTCTCGTACTCAGATACTTTTTCTAACAAACTTAAGAGACGTTTTTGAAAAACGCTAATTGAGCTTAAATGGATTTCAAAAGGAAAAATGCTTGTGTGACTAACTCAGCTTGATGTGACTAACTGAGCCTTGAATGTACAACTTACATGGTTATTGTTTCTTCCTATCTAGTTGTTTCACTAGATATTAACTGCAAGGGGTTTACGCCTCTGCACTCTGTAGGACTGAGTGTTTTGGTATTGCACTTGTGTAGTTAATGATCTAGTGAGATAGCTAGGAATATGGGAAAATGTCAATCTTAGTAAATTCTTCCTTTGACTCTGGATATCATTTCATCCATGAGGTGAGTGTTTTATTGTGACGTGCGCGTGTCTTCACCGATAACTGAGAACGGGTTGGTAACAGCGGAGGGTTGTATATCCCTCGTCCGAAAAGGATGTGTATGACAGCGGAGGGTTGTATAACCTTCATCCATGTGGACATTTGACTGGCGGTGGGGGCCATCTCTCCCAATTGGTTTTAATCCACTCTTAAGTTGTTGGTTCTTGGATCTCTCTTTCATTCCTAGTCCTTGTGACTACTTGAGTTCTTCTACTCCTAATTGGAATTGAATCTAACATAATCAATGGATGATCACTAACTCGTGATGTGGCTTTTTAATTGACTAACTTTACTTTTCTGTATTTATTTCTTTCTTGCTTTGTTATCTTTGACTCAATCATTTTGAAGTGCCTTGTTCCTCTGTTTGTTTTGTTGGAGTTTGATTTCCAGTTACTGTTTATTTTAAGAGTTATATTTTAAATTTTCATTTTGGAGAATTGTACCAGTTCCATTCCAGGGAACTGACTCACCCCTCCCGGGGTGGGCTGATTGGTTTCATCTTGCAGGTACGAATTGTTTATACAGGTGGCCACGAAGAGTATGAGTGATTGGGATAGGAATTAGAAATTGTGTAGAGTTATTATATTTTTCTCTTATTATGCTTATGTTAAGTTTTCTCGAGTTCAGACCGTAGCATTTATAATTTTTAAGTTGTAATTGGTGAGGTTTGGTGCTAGGTGTTTGGAACCCGATGATTTGTAAACGCCATAGTATTTTATTTTCCGCTGCATTTATGTTAAATAGGGGCGTTACAAGATTGATGAATGGTTGACGGTGATAGAGGTTCTTCGACATCATCATTTCCTTCGTTGACTTGTTGCTGACCTGTTGCTCACCTGTTGATGACTTGTCGGGCAAGTTTTCCTTAGTTGGTGATTCATCCTTGGGAATGTCCGTGTGATCTTGTCCAACTATATCATATCCAAAATATTCATCTTCTTCAGGTTCTTTGATCTTATGGATTTCAGCCTCATCAAAGACTACATGTACACTCTTTTCTACTATCAGAGTCCTTTTGTTGTAGATTTTGTATGCTCGGCTTCTTTCTGAGTACCCAAGGAAGATTGCCACATCACTTCTGGCATCAAACTTTCCTATGGAATTCTTTTCATTGTTATAGACATAACACTTACAACCAAAGATTCTGAAGTGACTTATCCTTGATTTTCTCCCCTTGATCAACTCATAGGGTGTTTTTGTTGAGGATTGGTCATATGAGCGTTCTATTGGTGATGTAACAAGTAGTCGCTACAACTTCAGCCCAGAAAACTTGAGGAAGACTGCTCCCCAACAGCATAGCTCTAGCTACCTCTTGTAATGTTCTGTTTATACGCTCAACTACCCCATTTTGTTGAGGTGTTATAGGTGCTGAATATGTGTGATTGATTTCATGTTGTTTACACATTGCCATGAATTGTTGATTTTCAAACTCTGACCCATGATCAGACCAAAGGGCCTTGATTTTAAGGTTGAGTTGTACTTGGACTTTTCCTGCAAAGGAATGAAATTTCTCAAAGACTTCATCTTTAGAAGCAATAAAGATTGTCCAAACAAATCGTGAGTAGTCATCAACAATCACAAACACATACCAATTTCCTCCAAAACTTCTGATTCCCATTGGTCCACATAAGTCCATATGAAGTAATTCAAGTGGTTGGCTTTTTTTTATCAGAATGCTAACAAGTAGCAGTAAAAACGTCTTTGGTCACGACTAGGGGTGTTCTAGTCAGTACAATTCAAGTGGCTTGGCTGTACTTACCATGTTCTTTGATTTAAAAGAAGTCTTAGTTTGTTTACTTCTTACACTCGCATCACCAAGATTGGTCTCAGATTTCTTACCAGGGATACCTCTTACCAACTGTTTCTTGACTAGTTTTCTTAGCAAGGATATACTGACATGCCCTAGTATTTTGTGCCATAATTTGAAGTCATCTATTGATGCAGTCAAACATGGAAGATTTAGACTGTCAATATTCTCCATACTAGTTACATATACATTTTTCCATCTTTTACCCCTTAACAACTCTCTTCCATCACTTAGACTTACTATGCTACAATGTGTATAATAGAAGTGGACTGAGTTGCCTTTGTCACAAATTTGAGATACACTGAGCAAATTAATTTTAAACCATTAACTAAATTCACATTATCAATAACATGATTTGAAGTAAAACCAACCTTACCTACACCGACGATTTTTCCCTTCTTGTTGTCGCCAAAGGAAACGGTTCCTTGGCTTTCTGGTTCGAGTGAGAGGAATTTCCATTTGTCTCCTGTCATGTGTTTAGAGCACCCATTGTTGATGTACCAGGAGGGATCTCTTCCCACTCGATTCTACGCTTAACAAGTTAGTAATGTGGGGTTAGGGTCCCTAGAGTGTTTGGACCCATTTCCACCAACATACATTGTTCTAAGATCATTCTTGACTACGCATTTCAGTCCTATTTTCTTGAGTTGTCAATGCCTCA
Source organism: Limonium bicolor (assembly GCA_023374045.1). Taxonomy (NCBI): domain Eukaryota; kingdom Viridiplantae; phylum Streptophyta; class Magnoliopsida; order Caryophyllales; family Plumbaginaceae; genus Limonium; species Limonium bicolor. The sequence goes on along the minus strand of CM041777.1, from coordinate 263,857,367 downwards.
TAAATCGTGTCCTATAGCATTTGGCTTCATGATGACCAGGTTGTCTGCATAGGTGGCAGACACTTTTGCGACTGGTTCCCGATTGGTACCCGACCGGTCGTTTATTTTTCCACATGGGTTTCCTGGCATCAGTTTCTAGCTTCGCATGTTCTTCTTTGATGGACGGTAGTTCCTTTTCTTTTATGTTAAGTGCAACAATCAATTCATCGATTTTAGGTTGTTTTCTAACTTCATCTTTTCATGGACAACAAGAATTTCACTATAGTTGGTTTACAATTTCTTGAGTGCATTCATTTACTACCTTATCCTTGTCTGAATTTTCTCCAATTTTTCATTCTTCTCTAAGAGTTCTTTGTTTTCATTTTCCAATGCCTCTAGTTGATAAACTAGTATGAGAAAAAACTTTATGAGTCCTAGAAGTTCAGCCTTTTGAATTTTCTTTCTAAGTTAAGAATAGTTTACCTTGTTTTGTTCATCTTCTTCCTCTTATTCTGATGTTTCCTTGTCTAGCGCCATCAGGCACACTTCCTCAAGGCATAGGTAAGCCTTTTCATCTCCTAAGAGGTCGCTATCTGAGGTTTGATTGTTGTCACTTAGTTGAGTCTCTCCATTCAGCAATGAAGGCTTTTTTCCTTGGCCCTTTGTTGAATGATCTTCAGACAGGTTTTCTGACCCTGTCGTTGTCCTCTCGGGGTCGTTGAGGGAATTCTTTAATGTGGTGCCCACGCTTTGAACACCTGAAACACTTGTCATTTTCTTCCTTTGATGATCGTCGGACTCCTTGGGTTCCTTGCCTTTCCACATGTTGTTTCTTATGAACTTTTGAAAGTACCTTTTAACATAGAGGACCATCTCATCATCATCTTCTCCTGACTCGGATTTTTCATTCTCAGCTACTTGAAGGGCTATGCCTTTTTCTCTCTCTCTTGTTGAGCTTTCTAAGCTTCTTTGTTGTAGTTTTAACTCAAACGCCATTAAGGATCCTAGCATGTCTGCCAAAGACATCTTAGAGAGATCTTTTCTCATGGACTTTTTTCATGACATTGACTTCGCTGTCGACGGAAGCATGAAGGGATCTAAGAAATTTCTGAATTTGATCCTCATTTGAGATAGTTCTTCCAAACATAAGCATTTCGTTGATCAGCTTGGTGAACCTTAAGTACATCTCAGAGATGCTCTCTTTCTCTTCCTTCTTGAATAGCTCCCAATGAGTGAGTAGCAGCTCAATGTGAGTCTTCTTGATCTCATCATTTCCCTCATAAGTAACTTCAAGAGTTTTCTAGATCTCTTGGGCTGTTTTAGTTAAGGCTACTTTAGAGTATTGCTCAGGTAGTAGTGCACAATGTAAGATTCTTACTGCTCGAGCCTTAAATATCAAATTCTTGATTTGATCATCCGTCATATTGTCGACTGATATGTCTTGTCCTTGAGCATCTTGGAAGTTGTAATCACCACGTGATATAACCTCCACATCCTTGGATCATAAGACTTGATGTGAAACTCCATCTTGTTTTTCCAGTAAGTGTAGTTGTCTCCATTGAAGAGTGGTGGTCGATTTGGTGCAGAACCTTATTCTAGCACCAGTAGGTTTGAATGAGACATTTTGATCATCTTCCTAAGTAGTTAGCTTTCTAAAATAGACCTGCTCTAATACCAATTGAAACTAATTGATGCTCCTGATGTGTAACACCCCTATAAATAAAACAACAGCGGAAAATAAACTAAAGGTGCTACAGACCATCGGGCTCCAAACACCCGGTACCAACCTCACCAATTACAACCTTTACAATTAACTAAGTTACGGTCTGAACTTCGAGAAAACTTAACAAAACATAACAATAAAACACATTCGCTCTCCACAAAACCTAGTCCCATCCCAAACGCTCATTCTCTTCGTGGCCACCTGTAAATCAATTCGTACCTGCAAGATGAAACCAAGCAGCCCACCCCAAAAGGGGCGGGTCAGTTCCCTGGAATGGAACTGGTACAATTCTCTAAAAACAAACTTATAAAACATAACTCTTCAAAATAAATAGTAACATGAAAACAAACTCTTAAAAGTAAAACAGAGATAAAGCACTTCAAAACAATCAAGTTTAAAGAGAAAGGAAAACAAGACAAAGATAAAGAACTTCCAAAACAAGCCATCCACTTAAGTAGTCACCACATATTAGTAAGCATCCATTGTTGATGTTAGAACCAATTCCCGTTTGGAGTATAAAGACTCAGATAGTCACAAAGGACTAGGAAATAAGATAGATCCAAGAACCAATAACTCAAGAGTGGAATAATTCAATTGGGAGAGATGGCCCCCACCGCCAGATATCAATGTCCATATGGACAAGGGATATACAGCCCCCTGCTGTCAGATTTAAATGTCCTGGTGGACGAGGGATATACAGCCCCCTGCTGTTAAATATCAATGCCCCTATGGGCGAGGGATATACAACCCCCTGCTGTTAAATTAAAAATGTCCTGATGGACGAGGGATATACAGCCCCCTGCTGTTAAATATCAATGCCCCTATGGGCGAGGGATATACAGCCCCCTGCTGTTACCATTGAAGACGCGCGCACGTCGAAAGAAAGATTTCCAAGATTGACCTTTTCCAAATCCCCACTAGATCACCAACTACCCAGAGCAATACCAAAACACTCAGTCCTACAGAGTGCAGAAGCGTAAACCCTAAGCAGTCAATGTCTAAGGAGACACCAAATAGAAGGAACCAATACCCATGTAAGTTTCATACTCAAGGCTCAGTTAGTCACACAAGCTGAGTCAGTCACACAACCATTTCCTTTTTAGAAGTTCCGCTTAAAGTCAGTTAGCGTTTTCCAAAACATTCCACACGTCAATCAGCAAAAATATCGGAGTACGAGAAATCGTACAAAACATTCCATAAAGTCCAAAACACCACAAGCTGAGTACGAGAAATCGTACCTGGGTAACGCTGTAGCAGTTCTAATCAACTTGCGCAAACAATCAACAGTACTCTGAAGAATATTAAAGGTAATCTACCATCAATCACTTGTAGCCTATGTTACGCTTAAATAAACTCCTTACTCTTATTTCAAAGTCCCAATTATCTTTTAAGCCCTCACTTAAATGTTATGTATAACCTTTGACTTGTCTTAGAATGTTGTATAACTCAAGGTTGTAAGACCAAGGATTGTATTTTATTAACACTTGTTAATTGTTCCACCCTTATCCACTTTACCCATACCTAACCATAATTCTCACATTAAAGACCTTTATAACATAAGTGCATTATACGTTATTCAATCAATCTTAGAATTTCAATAACAATTCTTAAGCTCAATACTTTTATTCTTACTTTAGGACATACATCGTGTTATGACCAATGATGGGTTTATCTTAGAATACTATACTATTATTTCACAATTTATTGACTATGTATCTTTATCAATATCTACTAGATAATCCATTATAACTAAGTCTTCCCCCTTAACTTAATTAAGATCTACATCCTGTATACTGAAATCGTAGTGTTGAAGATGCATTTAGTATAACTTATTTGAGCTACTAAACTCAATTATCTTATCTTTAGTTCAGAATGGCCTTTAATTACAACCATCTATTAATCTTGTCATAAGTTGTTAAACTACTTTTCATCTTGAAATAACCATATTATAGTTAACTCAAACTTATCGAACTCTCACATTTAGTATCCACAAGGTATATTATTTACTTAACCATAACTTATAATAAGGTGTCTTAAGATAACCTTTTATGTATCCTTACTTACATTTAATTCCCTAACTTTTTTTACTTTTACACACATTCTCTCTATAGACCATGTATAATCCTTTTATATTAAACTTCGTTAAACTCAAGTCTTAAATACATTTTATATTGTTTACAAAACCTAAAGTTTCAAAAGAATAACTTAATAAATCAATTCCCTTTATTGTATTTAGGATGGACATTATATCTTAGCATGAGGTAGAATTTATCAAAGAATTAAATTTGGTTCGTAAGTGAAATTGTCAATTACTTAATAAGATAATATATTCTGAACATCTCCATACCTTATATTCAAATGACACACATTAATATTTCCAGTGTCAAAAGGTAAATCAATATAATCTCTTATGTAACCTAATTTCATCTAATTAAAGGTTTTAAAGATTTTAAGTATCTAATTTCTATTTACAAACCTCCTTATAAATTCTAACTACTAAATACATTACTTAACTATAAACTCACATCCTGAATATTGGTGTTAAATGTATTTATATGGCTTAACTAGTTGTAAGAAACTTAAGGCTTAACTATAAACTCACATCCTGAATATTGGTGTTAAATGTATTTATATGGCTTAACTAGTTGTAAGAAACTTAAGGATTATTATTTAGATTAAATTCCTAATCATAGTTTAATGTAGTTTTATATCATAATCCCTTCTAATGATTTTATCTTAAAATATTAAGTTATTACTCAATACTATAAATATTAAGAAATAATTAAATCTAGACTTATTTATCCTCTTCACCTTTAGATGTAAAAGTAACTCATTTATTTTATTATTGTTTACATAATAAGAACATTTAAATGTAAAAATATTTCATTCATTTTATTATTAATTATATAATAAGATCTATTTGTGTAACACTTTATGTAAACTAATTCCAAATATTCCTAATTTCAACTTATTAATTTCTTAACCAAATTATAGATTTACATTGTGGTCATTGACTAAATATATACGTATATTTAAATACTGTTTATATAAATCTTAGAAATTCAAAGATAACTAAAAACTCAACCTAAACCATAAATTAATACCACCTCATAATATTCTTTTATTAGTATCATGTAGAGGTTTAGTTTAACTCATTAATTCCTTCATATTATATTTTCTATAAGGTATTTTATTCCTTTTATTTATTTATTTATCGTATATATATATATATATATATATATATATATATCCTTCCTATTATATTTCTCACAAGGAATGTTATTTCCTTTAATTTTTATTGTATTTATATACACTACATATATATATACCCACATATATCAAGATTTATCCAGAACATTCTTTAAGAAATTCTATTGTATTTAATTATATTTATATCTTTTAGACATATCTACAACTGATTTATGGTTTATAAAATAGAGTATTTCCCTTAGTTTAGTTAAACATATTAGCTTCCATATTATATAATAAATAAAATGTAGTTTAGTTAAATTCCTTGATTTAATATAAGTTTCTATTTATTTCTCTCATAAAATATAATATAAATATATGTAACAATTTTTACTTCACTTAAAGTTAATACCCAAAATATTTATAAACATACTGTATTAAATGTTAATTAGTCTTATTATATTTCCCCAACTATAAAGTTCATTAATCAACTATACTTTAATTTTTGATTACATTAAAAACTATATATTATAAGTTATTCTTATGAAAAACTCACAAACCCAATTTTTAAAACCTTTTCCCGTTGCCCAAAAATTCTCAAACTTAATATACAGTAACTATAACATCTTAGACATATTATAAAATTTTTATTTCATAAACATATCTTTTTAATTTAGCCAAATAATTCCAGAAAACCCGTAACTTGCAAAAATCGTAACTTATGTTTAAAAACTCCAAACCATATTAATTTACATCAAAATAAACTAGATTTTATAAGTAATCTATGTTTAAAATTTCAAGTCAAAATACATTCGGGAAGACCATTAACTAAATTCAACAAGTTAGGGTTAAATTCTGAAATATTATAAAACTTAAACAATCTTTATAACCCACGATCTAATCTCGGCCGTCCAAATCTTTTAAGCCCGATCGGACGGACACTGAACGCCCAGTTCTTCAGCAAATCCCCAATTCGATTCGAGTACTAATTCACCAATTTCTCACAATCTACATAACCAAATCGAGTGATTCTTGTTCCATTGAATCCGAAATTTGATTGCGGTTCTATTGATACTAATTTCCCCAATTATAATGCAGTATTCAATGGTTTTCGAATTCGGTTTCGAAGTTAGGGTATTTTCGGGTTTCCGAATTCGATTCTAACAAATTCTCTCAATCTAATGCGTAATTGATGCAATTGGAACATGGCTTTGACCGATAATGTAATATATATTAGCAAGGTTGAAGGAATTTGAAGAAAACTTACCGGAAATTGCAATAACGGAGCAAACAGATTTCGGTTTTCTGGAAACGTTTTCGAACTTGACTGTTTCGAGGTGCCAACTTTGAGGATCTATAATTTACGTTCTAGATCGAGTTAGGTCATGTTCTTGGGCTCATTAGAAAGAAGAAATATAGATCTACACAATGATAGCAAGCACTAATCCTAACTCGCATCACACAGAAAGAAATCGAAGTCACAAAACACGAGTTTACCTCTCTGTTTCGGTATTATTTTATGTGCTGGCAAGACCGAAACTTTAGGCCTCTATATCTCCCAAATGGTTACGAATTGGACTTGGGCATAAACACAAAAGTTGTAGAGGGATTAGATCTTTACAACGAGCTAAAGAAATCGAATTTTGGTTGAAAGACGAGGAAGTTATGGCAAGACGAACTTTACCTGAAATCGAATGAAAACTGGAATCTGGGTTACGAATTCTCAAGGTGGCAACTTTGGATCAATATTCCCGTCGATGTAGGATGAGTTAGGAGATGTATGAGTTATGGTTGTAAAGAGGGAATTAAGGAGAAAAGAATAGAGAAGACGGCACTGGAAAATTCGAAGTAACGAGTGAGATATAGCCGTCACAAGTTAGGTCAAAATCGGATGATTGTTGGAGAAAAACAAGGAGATAGAATCGACTAAGTGTTGGGGCGCACGAGAGGCTGACACGTGGCAGTTATAAAATTTTGGCTCTAAACTTCAAACTAGCATAACTTTGGCTAGGATGATCCGTTTTTGACGTTCTTTTTATCGATCTTCATGGTTTTTCATAACCTATTTATTGGTATAGGTTTCATGGCCTGGTTTGACCATTCTCAAAAAGTCAACTCTAGCAAGGCTTAATAAGCTTTAAGGTTTCTAGAATTTTATATTGACTTTTATGTTTCAAAACAATGTTCCAACACTTCCTAAAATCTTTATAATATATTTGGAGTGTTTAATAATTTTCCCAAGATTTATTGACTTATAAATCTTATTATTAAATTCATAATACTATATAATAATGTATAATTAGGGTTAAATAGGAGAAAACCCCTAAATAAATCTCACAACCCCAAATAATTTAATATTCATAATTCCATATAATAATTTAATATTTTGAATTCCATATAATAATTTAATACTTAATAGTATTATTAAAGGTTTAATAAAAGAAATCCCCTAAATTAATTTAAATTAATTTAGGGGTATTTCATGATGTGTCCCCGGTAGATTGTGGACTTATCATTGTCCTGTGTGAACTACTTGATAGTTGAGGAAAAGCACAGGACAAACTCAAACTAGAAATTCCATTTTGATTGAGAATTTACACATAAGTCCTCTACCCTCTCCCGACAATCGGCCTACAGTTCCCCAACCGTTCCCCGACTGATCAGTCTATCAAATACACAAAGTATTAACACTCGAATCCAGTCCTATCCAGCACACCAACTCCTGAGCACTTACACACACTTTAGTCTGACTCACACTTGCTATGGTTATCTCTCTCTTTTTATCTATATGCCCAACTTACTTACATTAAGACATAATGTATGTATTTATACATGTTAGTAAAGATATAACTAACAACCTATGATCTCCTAGACTCTAGGAGTCGATTACTTCTTCATATCCTAGCATAATAGCCATGATCGAATGTTGATCTTCAGCTTGATCTGGAGCCATCAAGACACGTTTTGCCTTGTGACTGGACACGTTGGCAGTAAATACTCAAGTGGTTGGTCACCACTAGCACTCTCCACTTGCTTAATCTTGTCTGGTGCATTAATGCTCATAAATGCTCTCTTTTAGACTTCTTTATGGCTATGTAATAAATGCTTATTAATATCCCTTCACTTATCTTGCACATTAATGAGCTATGTTTTTGTTGTGAGTTGGTTGCTTGTGTGGATGTGAAAGTCTGCATGAGTTTATCGATCTTCTTGAAGTATTTTGTCCTTTTTGCATAAGAGATGTGGTCGTGTGGTGCTTGACTCCTTGTGTGTACTAGAAGTTCTAACAGAGCTCTTCTTGACAGGTGTCCGACTAGTTGGGCACAAGTCATGAATGGAGTGCGTTTGCAACCTTGCGTGCTAAGCCACTCCTCTACCTGTTTATCTGAATCTCAAAGCTGAACAAATATATTAGATAAACAACATAGGTTTGCTATCATCAAAACTTAAGGATCTTGACTTAACAACCCTCCTATTTAACTTATGTAATTCGTGGCTATGGGATATAGGTAAGTTAGGTAAGCAAGAGTATGTTAATGGCGATAAAATATACTTTAAGGTTGTATTGTTACAACCAATTATATATGATTGTGTACTGACCCTTTTCTTATGATTTCTAGCTTGATTTGCTAGGAGACAGATGTTATTTAGTTGTCTTAATAATCAGGTCAAAGTGGATGGTAAGTAGGATAGATTTCTAAACTAGCAAGATAATCAAGATGTACATTTAACAGTTACAAATGTTGTCATGAGTGTAACCAATTTGGAAAACACTTATGGTGGTTGGTTCTCTTGTGTTTAGGAAATCACTGAAGATTAAATAGACTAAATAAGGCTGGATGATTATTTAGTTAAGGTAACTAGATTAAACAACTTAGATACATAAATTGTACAAGGGAAGGCAATTAAAGAATATGGTTGTTGTTTGGTTTGCTTTTGGATATTTTGGTGTCAGTTTGTCTAATAACTTGATTGTTGGTTTTTCTTGATTAAGTGTGGTTTATTAACAGGTATTAGGTGAATATAAAAGTAAGTAAAGATGGCTAAATCTCTAGGTAAGTTACCTAGGAAATAGGTTATAAAAAATGTTATTGTCATCGTTATTGTTTTGTACAACCGAGTGTGGAAGTACTTGTGTGGGTCGATTATCTTATATTTTAGAGATCATTGAGGTTTATACTAACTATATGAATCTGGATGACTACTTGGTTCAAGTAAAACTTGGTGAATTTGCTTGGATGTGCATAAGTGTACAAAGTGTGACAATGGTAATTTATACATGTTGTTATTGTGTTGTTTCTGTCCAGTGGCTGGTATGGTTGGTTGTACTGACCTTGTGTGATGATATAAGTTGTGTATTATTGACATGGAGGTAAGGTATGAGGCAAGGAAGTGCCTAAGCCAATTGGTAAAGTGTTTATTGATTATTACTCCTACCAATGTATTGGAGTTTACTATTAATGCTTCTACCAATTTATTGGAGCTAAGCCATCATGATCTACCCTATGGGCTGATGATTTATAGGGGGAATGCACACTTAAGAACATGAGGTGAGATGGAATACATTATCCAAGGGGTTGAGAGTGTCAGTGCTCCATGTCAAAAGATCGATTGGGCGAGGACAAGTGGAAAAGCGTACTGGTGAAGGAAGCTGTTCTTATGGTGGAACTTGGTATTTGTTGTGTTACTTACTGTTTGATATTGATTATTTTGGTGAGTGATATCTGGAAATATCATCGAATGATAATTTATGCACCTTATGCTAAGGTAAGTAACAAATGGTGCATTTCTATGATTTTATGTGCTAACCTTGTCATGGTTGTGTTATGCTATTATCTTTGTTATTATGGTTGTGTATTCTTGGAGTTTTACGAAGATAAAATGAATTTTACAAGTTGTAGTGGGAGTTACTCAATTTACTGATTTGCAACTGCAACCCTATCTTGTGTGTGTATGAATTTATGTTGTAGAGCATTAATAGCTATAGGTTGGCCCTTTACTATGAAGAGGAGGTGGTTCTCAACCACTTCATAAGTATCTACCTGGTGAATGACATCATACTGAGAGATGGAGTTCAAATTATAGTCATTAGAAAAATAAACTTACCATGCACTGAGTTATTACAGGCTTGATACTCAAGCTAGGATACGAGTCCTACCTGTGGCTGAAGTGCGAAGGAGATTTAGAAACTTTAATAGAGATCTTATGTTATGTGTTAACCTTTTTGTGTTTTTGGATGTAAGCTTTTGGTTAGTTTTGGAAGGTGTAAGGAAATGGTTAGTTTTTGGTGGAAGATGAAACTAGTGAAGTAGTAAACGTTTAGAATGTAACTTTTTGATGTACTAGCTAAGCATGTGCATAGTTGTTTTTGTATGGATATAAATGAAGTTTATAAGTTAACTTAAAATGGTATTGTAGTTGAAAAGTTATCCTTAGCAATCACTAGTGAGTGATTGTGGCGGTATCATCACGGGTTGGTTTTGCAAGTCTTCCGTAGCATTGTTCCGAGTTTTCTTTTGTAGGTCTGAAATTTGGGGTGTTGTAAAGGCATTCCAAAAAATGGACCGAATTATAGTTATTAAGTCGAAGAAATGATGATATTTGATGACACTTCAAACTGAATCCGAAGGCATAACTAAGCAACATAATAATAACATCTTATTAATTAAATCCAACCATGCCAAAACTACCACTATAATAAAAAAGTTCAACATTAATAAAAAATGTTTATTAGACATTGGAAGATTTCCATTGACAATAAGGCCAAAAATAGCTTATCATCATCAAAGCCACAAAATGCTAGGGTTCGTTTAGGGACAATTGATGGGGGCTTTTGTTGGGTCCTGCTACTGGAAATTGATAAATTTTATGCTAATGGTTTTGTAGAAGCCAACAACTGTTGGATTTGGTGTTAAGTGGAACACCTACTGGTGGTTTTATAAAAGTAGAGGTTGGTGTTGAGTTCTGCTGCTAGAAACTGAAAAAATGTCTACTGATAGCTTTGCAGAAACTGTCAGTTGCTGGTTTTGGATGTTTGGTGGAAACGAGCTGGTGGATCACAAAAGCTAAAATGTTGTTGCTAGTTGTTGTTCCCCAAACACCACCAATAAGTAAACCATGCTACCATTTTAAATTAGAATTATAAAATCCATTAAACTCATAAACAAAGCAGTAAATGAACGATACTGAATGAAAGTAAATCATTAATCCTCACAAAATCTTACTATCAACTATGGGTGCCACACCGATGAAGATAAGCATGAATAGATGGATATCATTTATCAGAAGAGAAGAAAAAGCGTGAATTACATATAGCTCAGGTAAACCAAACAAGATAACTACGAAATTCATATTAAACCAGTTTTATAACTTCAGGTAACCTAAACAAGGTAACTTTAAAGTTCATAAAAACAGTTCGAATCAATCAATAATGAACAAAGCAATAATACAAGGAAAGTTCACACTTCAATAAACCAACCTCAAGGGGTGAGGGTTTCTCTTATAACCGAAAAAAATTTGGTCGGGGACAATTAACCGTTAGTGTGTTTTATTGAAAACAAAACAATAATGAACTCGAGCAATTGCATTGTTAAATTGTTAATCTAGAAAATTAATACAACACAAGAACCTTTAAGTTCTTTGTACACCGTAATATATGACATTATCAACCGATTAAGAAAAAAAGACAATAAAATGAAAATGTAAAATATCATATTCTAAGAGCATGATTATCAGTGCTTATTGAGGGTTCTTAGTTAAATGAAATAAAGTAAAAAAATGAGGTAGAAATAAGATGGAGGAGAAAGATTAATAACCCATGAGAGGGGGTTCTTCCACAAGAACTCTTAAAAACCTAAATATGGGCCCACAACAATTATTATTCCACCACAATACTCCATATAGATAAAAGAGAAAAAAATAAAAACTAATATGTGAGTTCTCTGATATTATTAAAAATTTGATGCGACTTTTAAAATAAGATGGAAGAAAGATAAATATATGAGAGAATGTTAAGAACTCATTTCGGTAAAGGAGAAGAAAAAGGTCACAAGTAAATTTCAAAAGCCAACTTCTGATATTACATGAGCAATAAATTCCTTCCATGAATCATCCATATAAATTGGTGTAAATTGTCCCTAAATCCAACCTTAAATGAACTCTAAGAAGCTAATCAAGACATTCACAAGAGTGAATAAACTTTCTTCATGTCAAAAAATATTATAATATTACATTATTTCTGTCGCTTTCTTTTTTACATGTAAACAGTTCCTTCAAAATTACTTAGTTAAGAAAATTTCTTTCACATAATATGATTTTTTTATTTTTACCTTGATATTTTAGGCTTTATTAAAAGGGGGCAAATGGTATAGTAGGTCCTCACTATAAGCCTTGTCATGCTTGTGGTATGTAAAGAAGAAGGTACGCATTATTCTGCTCAACGTGAAATTGCGATACCGTGGTTTTTTTTTTCTTTTTGAGAAATTGGATCGCGATTATTCTGATTGCCAACTATAATCTTTCCCTAATAAACATGCTTATTGTAATCATCTATCTCGCTTGCTAGAAAATTATTCGTTTGCAAACTGAAAAGTTAAGAAAAGTGGCAATTCTAGTTCCCATCCGATATCGCTAGAATGTTAGACCTGGCAATTTTGACCCAACCCGAAACCCAATCCGAACCCAACCCATATTTTTGTAGGTTAGGGTCTTGATTATTGACTCATTTATTTTTTGGGTTGAGTTAGGGTAATAAGCTAATTTTGTGGGTTGGGTTATGGTAGAGATCATAACCCATGACCCAACCCGAAACCCGAAAATATATTTGTTAATAATTTATTCACAATTATATATATATATTATTTTCAGATGAAACTATACCTTAGCCTTAAGTTTAAGTGCAGTTGGACTATCCCACCTTTAATAATATGACATACTTTTAACTAAACAAGCGGCCTAACCAGCTGCATATCAAACAAAGGGCCTAACCAGACCTTAACATAATGTTGAAGACTCAAATACTCTCGTCTTGTAGACTCACATCCATTTTACTTCTCTACGTCGTTGTTCATGTCTATGTCGCTCTTCATCTCTGCCCAATGTTTGTTTTTCTTATTCTCACTGCCATAGTTGTTCTTGAGAACATATGTATGTTTAGATTTTCTAGAATGATGAACAAAAGTAGGTGATATGTATTTTTTGTAAGTAGGATCTTGATTATAGACCTCTTAGTGAATTCTGAAGCCAACCAGTACGGATAGCGTGCTGCATAGAAGTTCCTCAACTGTTGGTAAGTGTGATTTTACTTTTCTCAGGCATGAGCACTCATTTTAAACAGGTGTAATTATTTTTAAAACTATTAGTCATAGTTTGAGGGTTTGAGCTCTCAGTTTATAAATTATTTACTCCCTCCGTCCCGCTTTGACTGTCTCCTTTACTATTTGGACATGTCGTTTGACTTCAATATTTAACATATAAGATAATATAATTTTATAAATCTAAGTTTTACAATAGAAAGCTTATATGAAAAACTATATGTTGTAGAAATTTATTTTATAAAATTATTTTATCTTACATGTTTAATATTAAAGTGGAAAAACGTGTCAAAAAGCAAACAGGACACTCAAACTGGGACGGAGGTAGTATAACTTTAGAAGATTTGTCTTTAGTACATTTCTCTAATGCATAATGAAGATTTTCATTTTCGTTCCCTCTTTATTAAGGGCACTAGAATCATGTGTATATCTAGATAGGATTCCTCCCCAACAGTGGTAGAGCTTTATGCTCAGATTGATAAATATAAACTTATGGAAAAAGTACGTGTTATTCTATTCATGGGAAATTGGTGTAGTGCTTTTACATTCTTTACATAACATGAAATTTGTTTAAAGTTGGGTCGATCAAGCAAGATTACTTATCTTCCTTTTATTTCATCCTAATTAGTTAGCACTGAATGTTTTTAGATTTTTTTTATTAAAGTCTACTCCTAATCCGTCTAAATTATTGTATGCTTAAAAAATGGGTTGGATGGGTTGGGTTAGGGTTGAAGGATTTTAAACAGGTTGAGTTAGAGTCATGATTTTCTGACCCATCCATTTTTAGGTTGGGCATGAATTGATGATATTTTAAATGGGTTGGGTTAGGGTTGATATCAACCCAACTCAACGACCCAAATTGCTGGGTCTAGCTAGAATGCACATAAAGAAGAATAGAAAAGCAAAATATAGTATTATAAAAGAATAATTGTCTTTTCCACACTCTAACACAGTAAACAAAAGCAACGAGGTGGAATCCAGTTAGTGTGAAGGGGGAAAGAGAGGGAGAACGGAAGAAAAAGGAAAGCAGTGGAGACGCGGAGGAGAACGAAGAAGGCCTAATTGTGGCCCGGGGAATAGGGGCTTCACACTCACACTGTTGAGTTTCTTCTCCCCCTTTACTCTCCAGATCGTCGTCGACGACAGTCAGTGCTGGAAATCAGATTCATTCATCACCGCCTTAAACATGACAACACGTTCTAATCCTTCCACCGCTAATGGCCGCCACCACCACCACCGCAACCAACCACAACACCAGCAATACTACTACTCCACTTCACCATTCATCTCTGCCTCATCCTCCCCCTCAATCAAAGGCTGCTGTTGTTGCCTCTTCCTCCTCCTCTCCTTTATAGCTCTTCTAGCTGTCGCAGTAGTTCTTGTCGTAATCCTCGCTGTCAAGCCAAAAAAACCACAGTTCGACCTTGAGCAAGTTGCCGTACAATACGTTGGCATCACCGCTAACCCCTCTCCTTCCGCCTCCGCAGCAGCGGCCGCTTCCGCCGCGTCATCCGCTTCACTCTCCCTCAACATCCGATTACTCTTCTCCGCTTCCAACCCGAACAAGGTCGGGATCAAGTACCGCGAGTCGAAGTTTACTGTTGTTTACAAAGGAATTCCCCTCGGTAAGGGTACGGTCCCTGGTTTCTTTCAGCCAGCGCATAGTGTTAGGCAAGTGGAGACGATCGTAGTTGTGGATCGGGTTAATTTACAGCAGACTGATGCTGCTGATTTAGTCCGGGATGCCACGCTTAATGACAGAGTAGAACTCCGGATTCTCGGTGATGTCGGTGCTAAGATCCGGATTCTCAGCTTCGATTCGCCTGGTGTCCAGGTATATTAATTTCTCTCTCACCTTCTTTCTCTATCATCCTATTTGCGGTTCATTGGATGGACGTGCTGTCTGCTGCTTTGGTTGGTTCGCGCCTCCGGTGAGGTGACGTGCTGTCCGGCGCCGCTTGCTGTTTGGTTAATTATGATTTATTTGTCCACACTATACGTTTCGACTAGGACTAGCCGCACTACACACCGCGGCTTCCAGCCTTCCACATTTCATCTCATCTTTTAATAATACTTACTATTAAATAACATTATACTAATTCAATAACAGTATATAACATTTCTTCTAGAAGAAAAAAAAATCAAATAACAAAACAAAACGGTTTTGTGTATGGTGATCCATGCTAACTACAATGAGCTGGCGCACGTTTAAATGCGATCTCTGCCAAGTGTAAGGTTTCACGAATTGCAGTTAGTATTTCTAGTTGTGTATAAGCTATATATTTGACTATCTAGTGTATACGTTATTTTATACTCCCTCCGTCCTGAATTGATCGTCCTGTTTACTATTTGGACATGTCGTTTGACTTCAATTTTTAACATATAAGATAAATTAATTTTGGAAATTAAAGTTTTGCATATGATTCCTTACATGATAAACTATATGTTACAAAATTTAGTTTTATAAAATTATTTTATCTTATATACTTAATATTGAAGTGGAAAAACGTGTCATAAAGCAAACAGGACAGTCAATTCAGGACGGAGGGAGTAAGAGAGAGAAAGATTTGAGTTTTTGAATAAGGTCTAAAACTTATCCTGTCGGAAACATATTTATCATTGATGTGAAAGTGAGGAAAATGGTTGGTTTTGTTTGATCAGGCGTATTGTCTACCTCTGTATCACTGTATGGAGGTTCTCTGTTTTTATAATTAGCCAACGAGGTCTTTAATTTGTTGTGTGCTTTAATTATCTTGGTACTGCAGCTATACTCAATTCATTCAAAACGTTACCAATGTTTCTTAAATACCAGGGAGTAGCTAGATGAAAAAAAGAGGGAGTGAGACGCTACTTAGACTAGCGTTGGATCAGGGGCTTACAAAATCAGGAGCATCGAATTTGTGGGCCCTTACATAAATAATCTCCCTGTACTCCAATAATCTAATATCAGAACGGAGCCTTAATCTACCCTTGGAGATTTTAACCTTCAATAAGTGAATGTTGATGATTGAAGTGATGGGTCCCACCCACTTCTACTCAATAATCTTATCTTCATTTCATAATCTTGCTTGAGATCGGATAATTAATTAGATGTCTAAGGATGCAATTTTTGGTGTGACCTGATTAAATTCTTGGTGTGTATCTAATGGCACTTGTTAGATGGAAGTTGTCCTGCTTCTCAATATAGGTCTTCCTTTCTTTTTTTAGACTTAAACTTAGCCCTTCTTTTCGGTATGATTTCAACTGAAACTCAGCCTTGCCATTGTGTCAATCTAAACTATATAAAAAACATGGACAAGTTCCACAATAGATAAATCTAATGAGAGCTCTATTTTGTTATCCTGTTGTTTGCTTCTTGTGGTTGCTCCGAGACTTTGTTTGTAATATGATGTCATCTTCAACTTCAAAACCACGTTTTCATAGTTGAACTCTAAGCTCTGTTTGTCATAGTATTTTTGTAGCTGTTTTGGTTTTAATTGTTTTATGTGTAGTAATATATTATTGAAGACGTGTAAGGACCACCTCTGTGTGCTATAAATACGTCATCAAATGTGTCACAAAAATATCAACCTTTTTTCTATTTGGATATATAATTATATTGCTCATTTTCGAAAAAATAATAATATTGCTCGAGCCAAGTCTTGATTTATTCATGTGTCGTTCTCCAAAGTAGCTAAAGCAGTTAGCTAATAGTTTATTTCGACAAAGATTGAAGGATAAAGATGTGAGAAAAAGTTATTCACTTTTTTGTGTTTGATGTGAAGTATACAGAGAAGATAAATTAATTATAGTTGAAACGAGCTTATGAGTCGAATAGTATGAAGATTATTGGAGTCTTGATTTATTTGATTCATCTAACAACTAAGGTTAAAAATGCTACTCTGGGTAGTCTCGGGAGCAATCTCCTACCCGGCAGCTAGCTTGAGAGCGGTCCAATTCTTGAAGTAGATGAACATTGTTTGTTGGAACTGATAGTGTGTAGACGATTTTAATTAAGTGTTTCTCGTACTAGTTGGTTATAGCTAGCTGAATCAGTATCAAATTATCAAAAAGGTATACGTTTATTTGAAATATATAGACATTAACTGTATAAAGTATACGTAACATATGAGGAGATTATGGTGCAAAAGAGACATTCCTTCTGTCCGACAATCTCCTTTGAGATTAGAGCCCTAATTGTGTAGCACATAGAGAGGATAAATTAATTGATAGTTGAAACAAACTCATCAAGAGTAGTAGGCCGATCGTAGTGGTTGCTCTGTCTGCCTATCTTCTATCATCTTTCCTTATAAGGGCTATAGAAGATGAAGCAAGCATTACTATTGTAATCACTAATCAGTGGCTAACGAGCTTGGACTTATTTCAAATTTTTGATTGTTGATGTCCGTTGTCCTTGACTGTTTACTCAAAATCTTACACCTTGATTGAGTTGAACCCCTCTCTAGCTCTTTTCTTGCTGTGGATCGAGTGAGTTTATGTATAAATCTTTATAGCATGGGAGGAGCAATTATTGTCTGAACTTTTCCTTCATTTACATTCAAAGTTCATGCCGAGTTGGCTGGGTAAAAATAATTTGTTTTGGGAGCTCCATGAGTTTTTCTAACTAAAGATCACAGTTCTCTTAACTAGCTGAAACTGATGGTTTTTTTTGCGAAGAAACAGGAAGTAAAAGGATGTAACCGAAAAATAATGATGAACCAGTTAATATGGCTATGATATGTGGCTTATAAAGAGAATACGCTGAATGAATTAACTTGTGAGAATTGTGACCGAACTGTAAATTTAGTAGTAGTACTCTACTGCTTTGTTTAACATGTTCGGTTTCTTCTGAAAACATGGCTTGGTCAGCTGACGAAGATACTTATTTAGGAAATCAATGTCTGGACTTTGCTTTCATGACCATCTTGATAAAGAGCTAGTTACTGCAATTTCTGGGTGAGATTCAAGTGTCACTGAGCTGACATTTTACTGATCGTAGTGTTGGATGACCTTGCAGGTTTCTGTGGATTGTGCGATAGTGATCAGTCCAATGAAACAGTCTCTTACATACAAGCAGTGCGGAATCGACGGATTAAGCGTTTGATTACGCCGGTCTCAGTGTCAATCAACAATACTGACTTCTAGCCTCCCTTTTTTTTAATCTCAAAGCATATTATTATGTTCATTATTTTCCAGAATCATCTTTCCTGACTTTAGGCTAGAATGTCGACGAAGAAGACCCCGCGTGGGTCGAAAAAGCAGCCGAGAGAAACTTCCAAACTAAGAAAAACAAAACCCGCATGATTCTCTGACGCTCATCACGTGCTCTTGCGAAGCAAGTAAAGCAGAGTGACATGTGTTGGAGAAGGTTCCAGAGGAAAAAAATGAAGCCTCTTGGACAAGAAAAAAAGCTGTTCTGTGATTGAAGGAAGCTTTCTTGTGCTTTATTTCCCCGTCCCTATAATTTACCCCCTTTAATGATTGTATGTAACTTGAAGAATCCATCCTATTATCAATGTTCTTATATAGGCCCATTGAATTTAGCCTTGATAGATGTATTCATGTAATCATTTATCTCAAATAGTGAGAAGTTTTGAGTAAACCATTCTCGGGGTCCATTCTGAATTCTGTCTTACTCTCGGCCCCATTGCATTGGTGTTGTGAACATTTTTACTGCACAAATTGAATACGGCTGTATAATTTTGTTGACAGCTAGTACATTTACACTATAAATCAGGTGATGACTGATTTCAAAATTAGATGATTGTGTAAAAACCTATATAAGTTGTTCTTTTTATATTAGAGTTTTGAACTGATAAACCAACTGATAATGTGACTGACAATATGTAAACCAACTGATAATGCAACTGGTAATGCGTAAACCAGCTGATTAACTAACTGATAATGCAACTGGTAATGCGTAAACCAGCTGATAACTAATTGATAATGCTGTTTTGAATAAGCTTTATGAGTAAATGGTATCTGACCCATAATACAACAAAAGAATGAGCTGAATCTGATAAACCAACCGATAAATCATAAACCAGTTGAAACACTTGCAAAAGAATAGGGCCTATAATGTTGACTTTTATGCAGCCTAATGATTGATAAATAATGCAACTCCACAACCGGTGGATGTATAGTTGGTAGTCGTACACTTCTCCAGTTGAGAATGGATCACAACTTGAAAAGCAGATTTAGTACCCTCTAGGTATACTGTGCAGAGGCCGGAACGGTAGATACATCTGTTCCGTTGTTTCGGATTTCTGTGAACTTACAGATATTAATCATTAGCTTAAAAGTCACAACTTTTGAAAATCATCCTGAATTTTTTTTTGCGAAGTCAGTCCATAGATTGAGTCTAATCTAGATCTTCATATCCCTTCGAACCCGGAGACTTAAAATCCCAGCAAGAGAACAACCAAAATTAAAAGGGAAATGTGTGAGAATCAAAGAAATACAAGTACAAGTATAATGAAAGGCATACACTTTTCTAGTTGGTCTTCGCCATGACTTTCTAATTCCCTTACCTTCCTTTTTTTCTCAATCCTCACGGGTCAACCCTATTGTGTTAGACTTCCTACTACCTAGCTCTCTTCTCATTCTCTAGGCTGGAACACCTCAATAATCAAATGTTTGATCTTATCCCACTTAGTCACATTTTCAATATCTACCTTCTTTTTGGGGCTCCTTCTCCTTTCTAAAATCTTCATTCCAACAAACTTTCAGTATGATGTGACCACATTCCCAACTATAGCCACTAAAACCAGTCACTTATATCCAATTAGAATACTTCCACTCAAAATTCACCCTCTAAATTTACACTATCCTAGTGGATAATAATAAAATCTCATTAGGTGATCTAACCCTTCTCCTACTACAATGTACAAGATTAAACATATCTCATGAGACCCTACCATATAGATGGAATATCTTAGGTGAAATGCTAAAGAAATAAACATAAGAAGCAAGAACAATTGAAATTTCACCTACAATTGTTAAGTTTATGGGTCTTAAGTTCACAAGTTAGTGAAAACAAGTGACTCAAACATAAGAGAGACATTGGAAGGAGGCACTTCCGTGAAGCAATATTTTTAGGATTTCTAAGAACCCAGTGGATGACGAGTTGGTTTCTTGAGATAAGAACCGATTATTACAGCTATAAGTTATAACTTGATATAACATTTAGGTTATAGAAAAACTTTGGAGATGGATAAAGACACGTGGATGCTATGTATCTCTCTTAGGATTATCTTTAGTTCATTAGAAAACTGAACAATGAAATGAAAGAGGATTAGACATGATTATACTATATAGTGCCCACTAAGGAGGATGGTGAGCTCATAGATAGTTTTAGGTTGAAGTTGTTAATAAAAAATTTACTCTCTAATGAACTCGTGAAAACCGTAGGGTCCAAGAACCAGGAAAACGTTACGAGGCGATGAAGGGAGAAGTGACTTGATCACCGCCGAAGATGTAAGTGCTGAAGCTCTATAAGTCATCTCCAAGAAGGATCTGGAGGATATGCTGAAGGGCTTGGTTAGATCGATCGACGAAAGAATTGTGGAAGGAAATGAGGTACTGCAACAGGAGTTAATGCAGAGGGACAAAGAATATCAGAGGAAATGGGAAGAAATGAGCGAGGCTATAGGGATCTTGAGATACAAAGATTCGGAAGGAAGCAATGGTGGAAGAAGGGAGGAACGAAAAGAAACTCCGGTGATTGTCGAAGAGGAAGTAGAAGAAGATGATTCAATTGACATGAGTCTTTATCCATTTTTTGAGAGAATCAGGAAGGCAAAGCTCCCTCCTCTCTTTGTAGCTCCTGCAATTAAAAAATACGACAGAACAGGAGACCCGGCCCAACACATCAATAAATTTATGTTCGCTATGAACACGCAAGGGATTAGTTCCCTCGCTCTCTACAATATGTTTCCTGGAACTCTTTCCAAGAGAGCGTTGGGATGGATTTCCACCAGGCCACCGTAATCTATATCTAGTTTCAAGCAACTAACTAAAGAGTTCCATCAGTACTTTGCTGCGAGTAAAAAGGTCAAGAAAGAAACGATCGAATTAATGGACCTAAAACAGAGGAAGGGGGAAACGATGAAAGAATATAGTGAACGCTTCCACAAGAAGGTGGCGAAAATTGGCGACGTTCATGAAAAGATTCTGATCAAGGCTTTTGGTAATGGTCTGGCGCAACCTCGGCTTGCTGGAAAAATTGCGACCAAAGCACCAAAAACCCATGGGGAGTTAGCGGAGATGATTAATGACTTTTTAAAGTCTGAAATAGCTGAGAATAAGGCCAAGGAGCTAGCAAATAGCTTCAAGGGGGCGGTTGAACCCGAGAAGAAAGGGAAACAGGGAGGAAGTGCTGGAAACTCATCAGGAGGAGGGTCAAGGTACATGCCATACTACAAGATACCCGCCGGATCCTCTTCTCAAGGATCACAGTATCAGACTGCAAGAGTCACTGTTCATATCAATCCAAGAAAATATGCGGCTGCGGTAAGAGAAGGCTATCTCCTTCCTCCTAGGAGGCCACTGCAAGGGGAAGTCCCGGTGGCATTCTGTGAATTCCATGGAAACCGAAGTCATAGGACTGTAAACTATGCTACCCTAACAAAGGAACTCAGAATTATTGAGGAGAGCAAGAAAAAGGGGAAGCAACAGGCCGGGCCGCAAAAGCAATATAGCAATCAGCGGTCTCGGGCACGATAGGAGGAGGAAGTCCACCCTGAGCTCGACCATAGTAAATCGTTTGGTATGATAACATGTTTGTAAAAGGAAAAAGAACTCTCCTTGTAGTCGCAAATTTGACAAAGCAAAAGAAGTAGGAATTGTTCGTTAAATAACTCCTTACCTTATAATCACTACCATGTCTGATATTCTTTCAAGCAAAATAAAAAGAGAAAGTAAGGATTTTTTTTTAAAAAAAACTAACAAAAACTTCTCGGCTTTTTTCAGAGGTAGGGTCATTAAATCCAAATGAAAGAAAAAGACACATCCATGAAGTGCACCAAGAATTGCCTGACAAAAGGTGGCTAGGAAGGAGAAATTCCCCCCAATTTACTTCACCAATGAAGATGAGGACGGAGTCTTGAACCCTCACAATGACCCGCTTGTCATCAGAGCGCAAGTAAACGATAGAATGGTGGAAGGCATTTTAGTAGATAGTGGAGCAGGAGCCAATGTGATATCTACGGAGGCTATAAAAAGACTTGAAATACCTGAAGATAAGATAAAGGCGTACTTAGTGGTTCTTAGCGGTTTTGTGGAAGGAATTACTGCTCAGTCTTCTAGAAGTATCGATTTTACCATCACTTTGGGATAGGGAGATGAAAGAAGGACGGAAAGACTAATAACATTCATTATGCCAGATTTGTCCTGAT
The DNA here is from genome assembly GCA_023374045.1 of Limonium bicolor. NCBI lineage: Eukaryota > Viridiplantae > Streptophyta > Magnoliopsida > Caryophyllales > Plumbaginaceae > Limonium > Limonium bicolor. The sequence goes on along the minus strand of CM041777.1, from coordinate 263,834,790 downwards.
ACAACATGTACCTAGGCAGACCAGGGATTTATGTCTTCCGGGCCGTATGCAGTACACATCATTTGAAAATGAAATATCTTACCAGAGCAGGCAAATTGGTGACTATAAGAGGAAGCCAAAAGGTTGCATGGGTTTGCGAAGTCCGCATTATGGAAAGCTTGCCGCAAGGAAGGGTGGTTAAAACCGTAGGGTCGGACGAGGAATTCAAAGGAAAACTGACTTCACCTTTAGCAGCAGAAAGAGAGACAGAAAGCTATGAGGCGCCTGGAGATTTGCCAAGAGAGGTATACTTAAAATATGACCCTTCTAAGTTTTTTAAAATAGGAAATGCATTTGACAGTGGGGAACAGACTCACTTAATGAGGTTCTTGGAAAAAAGAAGGACAACTTTCGCTTGGAGCACAGACCAAATGCCTGGGATACACCCAAGTGTTATCCAGCATGACCTTCGTGTAGATCCTAAGCACCCAGCAATCAGGCAAAGGAAGAGGGTGATAGGACAAGAAAGATACTTGGCAGCCCGGCCTGAGGTTCAAAAGCTTCTTAAAGCCGGGTTCATCATGGAAGTAGCGTATCCAAGATGGTTGGCCAATGTTGTCATGGAGAAGATATCAAATGGGAAATGGAGAATGTGTGTAGACTTCACAGATCTAAACAAAGCATGTCCCACAGATTTTTACCCATTACCATCAATAGATAGGTTGGTCGTTTCGATTGCTCAAAGTTCTGAGTTAAGTTTTTTAGAATTCTCTGGTTATAACCAGATCAAAATGAATGAGGAAGATTCGGAGAAAACATCTTTCATTACTTTGGCTGGAACTTTCTGTTATAAAGTAATGCTCTTTGGCCTGAAAATGTGGGAGCTTGATGCACTGATTATTGATATATCTTTTGAGTGCTTTGAACCCTTGTTTTCCATATTCTTTTACTTAGATTTATGCATTTACCTTCTTTTTCATGTTATTTTGGCTTAGGACGTGATTAGGAAGGAGTTAAGAGCTTTTGGAACAAAAAGAGAAAAAATTTACACATATCCGGATATGAGTCCGAATGGGAAGACACGTACACAAAAGCGGACAACTCCAGATCAAATTCACCTTTAACCCTGTCCGCATACGTGGACAGAAAAGCGGACAGTTCCTTCTGTACCATGTCCGCAACACGGACGTTAACACGGACATGTATACAGATCTCGCCAGGACAGTCATGTCCGCAACGCGGACAAGAGTAAATCTCATTAGGACAATCTTGTCTGCACACGGACAGAAATGCGGACGCGTGTAAATCTCGTCAGGACACCCCAGTCCGTATGCGGACTCAAATGCGGACGTCACACAGAGTTGAAAAATAAAAATCATCTTGCTGATAATTAGGCTTTCGGCGCAATTATCAGCCAATTACGCCCATACTCAGTGTGAAACGAAACAGTATATCAATCCTAGTATCCTTCGATCTGATCCTAGTGAAACGACAGTATATCAATCCTAGCATGGTCCAATCCGATCTCCTGTCCTGTATTACCTGGTCTCAATTACAGAGTCACACAAGAGTAGAGAGAGAGAAAGAGAGCTTCTATTGGAATTGAATGTGGGTTTGACTGCCAAATGTTGTGTATCTTATTTCATGGGGGTACACCCCTATTTATAGTATTTTGGGCCTGGTTTTTATGGTGCCAGCCTGTATTTTACATGTATAAGTACGGTTCTACCCTCTCCTAGTATCTTTGACTGACCACAGACGGTCAGTCGTACAATACTTTGCTTTGCCTAAGTCCTATCCCCATCCGGCTGGAGACGGCCGGACGCCCTATGCGTTTCCACTTCCATCCGGCTAAAGCGGCCGGATGCTCTATGTATCCCGTTTTGGCTTGACACCATTTCTTCCCTTCTCATCAGTCCCACAAGTTCTATCTTTCTGAATTTTGGTGAAGAAAATAGAACTTCTGTGTCTTGTATTTTGAAAAATTTTGCGACTGCGGCTAATTTCGAGGCTTTCTGGTCCGTCTGTGCTTCGCCTTTTCCTTATCCCAGTCCCACAAGTTCTTTTTCTTCATACTTGGAGAAAAGGAACTTCTTATCGGTCACGTGCATAGGTCGTGGTAGAATACACAGGGTCTTTATTTCGTCTAAAACATCGGAAGCGTCTTTAGGAAGCGTGTGGCTCTTTCTCTTCCCCTGCAAAGAAAGGATATTTTCCGTTCGCACATGTATATATATTATTTATTTGAGTGGGAAAAAACTTTCCTTAAAGCCCGATTTTTGAGCTTCCTCTTCTTTCTTCTACTGCCCCTTTGCTTCGACTGTTCTCCTTCTCCCGCCTCCCTGTCATCGTGTGCTACCTCGTCTTTCATTGCCGTCGCCGCCCTCTGATCCTTCGTCAAGCTTGACAATGTCTTCTTCCTCCGCAAAACAGAGTAAACTTGCTGCCAAATTTCCGCCCGCCATCGAGGCAATTCAGGGCTCTCGCTCTTCTAACGGCTTTCGCCCCTCGTATCTGAAGTCCACAAGACCCTTCCTATCTGGGCGTCAACCTTCTCCTTCCTCTCTCAATTATTCCTCCCTTTGCGATTGCCTCAGGAATGTCGAAGCCCCGCTTGGCACGCAGATTTTCCTGCCATCCTCCGACTCTCACCCTAACGACGACTTTGGCCGTGGGTACGTAGTTTTCGCTGATTTTTTCCGCTCCGGTCTGACCATTCCCCCGCACCCTTTTGTGCTGGGCTTCCTCCTTCGCCGCTGCTGCACTCTCGCTCACCTTCACCCAAAGGCCATTTCGCACCTCCACGCCTTTGTTTCTCTTTGCGAGGGAAGCAAAATCCGGCCGGAGGGTACTGATTTCATCCGATTCTTCATAGTTAGGGTTGACCCGGATAGCTTAACCCTCATCGCGAAGGCCGGATACATTCGACTACAAGAAGGCTCACGAGTGGGGGTCACGGTGGTTCGTCATTGTTCCTCCATCCGGCCGAGTATTGGGCGTCCCATACTATGCTGAGGTTATCAAGGGTCAGCTAATCAGCCCCCAAACCCCTCCGGCTGAGCTGCCCATTTTGAAGATTCTGAGGGCATTTAGCAAGGAACCGCCGACTGTCGAGGCGTTTTTTACAAAGGCATGTTTGTCTTCTCTGAAGACATATCACAGTAAGCGTCTTAACTCTTAGTACAAATTCTGTCATTCCTATCGGTCTTCTTATTGTTTGACATGTTGTATGTAGATTTCTTCTAGAAGGGGGACAAGATCGGCCCCTTTCATAGCTGGAACTTCGTCACCTTCAAGAGTGGGGATGCAAAAATCAATTACTACGCCACGCTGGATGCGGCCACTGATGCGGCCGAGCAGCTTTTGGAGAGTGCTCCTCCGGCAAAGCGCTCCAGGCAAGAAGTCGGGATGACCAAGCCGGTCTTCAAAGAAAAAGAAGAGGCTAGAATCTCCTGAACGTGCTGACGCCGGGCTGTCAGGTACATGGCACGTGAGCCCCAATTCTGGGCGCCGTGTCTTCCTTCCCCTCACCCCTGGTTCGGGTTTAGATCTTGGTTCTCGCCTGGGGCGGGAGTCCGGTCATCCGACTCCTATTTGCGAGCAATTTCCTGATTTGACAAGTTACTTTTCCTCAGATCCCGCTCAGGAAAATACCCTGGAGGCCACAGGCTTCCGCGCTGGTCCTTCGGCTAAAGAAGGTTTTGGTTGCTCCGTCGCTTTTCTTGTTCTTTTTTTAGTATCCTTCCATTTCGAGTTTCATCCTTCTGGTCCTAACTGTTTTTATTATTGCGGCAGTCCCTGCTCCTGCCAAGAAAAGACTAAAAAAGAAAACCACATCAAAGCCGAAGGCCACAGAGCCAGAGGTATCAGGGCAAACCTCTGGTGATCCCGAAGTTTCAGGATCATTCTTCATTGATGTTGCTGCGGCCACGGACGCGGCAAGGGATAGAGCAATGGAGTATCGTCAGGTGCCGGAGGATCCTGAGCTCCGGAGTAAGCAGAGGGAGGACTTCATAGCTTCTTCCTCTTCCTCCCCTCCTCCTTCTGCTCAGGATTCCTATACTGGACCCTCCAAAAAGGAAGGGTGGTTCTACCATTGCGGGCACCCTCTCCTTTAATATCCTGCGACGCTGCCAAGTACTCCTCCGTCTGGAAGGAGGCAATAAAGAGATCTGGTCATCCAGACGGGATCTTTGCTCCTCCGGCCACCTTTACTGCTACCAAAAAAAGGCTGCGGCTAGATGGGGGGCAGATGCTATCATGCGGCATTCCCTCCCAGCAAACGAAGTGTTTGACATGATGTGGGGGGGAATTTTTCAGGTTGGCATGCGTATTCCTTTTGTGTTTCTCTTTTGTTTTAGCTTGGCTTTTTTTCTTGATTTTATGAATTGTGTTGTTTTTTAGGTGATGTCCATGGCCCAAAGTGCTGAGGTTCACTTTGGCAACTTCCAATCCAGGCTTCGCTATGAGGAAAGCCGAGCCAATAATGTTGAAGAGGAACTGAAGCTGTCCCGCTCTTCTCATGACGCTTATATTGACCAGGTCGAGTATGAGATCGACTGTAAGGCAAAGGAGAGAACTGAGGCAATAAACAAAGACCTGCAGTTGTCCCGGCGGGAATGCGAGCGTCAGCGTGATGAGTATGAGCTGCAGCTGAAGAAACTCCGGGAAGAGAACTTTTCTCTAAGAGGCCGGATCAAGGAAGCTGACAATACTTTGATAGAGGTATAAAACCATCTCTTTTTCCCTTGTAAAGATAAGCTGGTTGGTCCTTCTTTGATCTAGATATTATGCTGGATCAGGTGCGCTCCATGCACCGGAACGAAGTGAACAATCTTCAGGCTGAGAAGACCTTCTTCTATCAGGAGAGGAACTCTTTCAAGCAGGAGGCTGAAACGCTCGAGCTGGAGAAGCAAACTCTTCAACGGGAGAATGAAGCCTTGTGAAGGAAAAAGAAAAGCTTATGCAGGAGCTTGATCGTTGTCGGAAGAAAAGGCCGTGCTGGAAGAGCAGTCGAGGTCCTCCTTTGATCAAGAGAAGCAGTCTCTGCTCCGAGATTGCTCTCTTTTGGAAGAGGAGAAGAAAACTCTTGCTGCGGACAAAGCTGCCCTGATAGAAGAGAGGACCAGGCTGGAGGAGAAAGTAAAAGAGCTGGAGGAAGCCAAGTCTCGCTCTCAAGCCGAGAATACTGAGCCATCGGGCCATGGTAAACTTTCAGGCCTTCAACTTTTGTTTCTCCTTTTGCCCTTTCTTTTTCTTATTCTTTTTTTGTTCCGGCTAGGCTTGAGTTCTGCCAACTTACTGAAGCACGTCACTCAGTTGAGTGGTCGGATAGCCCGTGCTAAGGAGGAGCTGTCATCTGCCAACTCTGAACGTGACAAGTATCGAGCCCAAGTCCTGACCCTTGAATCTCAAGTGGCCAGGCTCAAGTCATTTCCCGGCAATCCCAGGAGGAGATACAGAAGCAAGGCACCATCAACGCCCATCTAAAGGAGTCCTTTGCTTCTCAGTGTCGCCGGATAGTTGATATTTGCCAGCAGATTGTCTCGGATCACTCTCTCGAAAAAGGAGAGTTACTGGACGATGACCTGTACAACAAGCTGGAATTCAAGGCTGTTGCCCAGAAATCCAACTTCTTGGAGCTCGAGAGGTTCTGCCGCAGTCCTGGAGAGACATGTTTTGGCGCCGGCGAAGCCTCATTCCTTCCAGCTGGAAGCAACATTCTGCCGTCTGCCGGAGGGATGCAGCGTCTTTCCAGGAGGTCCAAGTCTTCTGAGAGTGTGGCTGGTAGCGGCGATAGATTATTAACTGCCGAAAAAGAAGCCGTAGAGAAAGAAGCTGCAAAGAAAGTAGAATAGAAGTTTTTTTATCTTTAGAGGAGTTTTTTTGTTTGTTTTTTGTGTTTGCCGAATGATCATATTTTGTAACTGTTGTTACTCCACACCTTGGGAGAAATATAAGCTATTTTTCACCATCTTTATTTTTTATTGCCGTGATATTTCTCTTTTTTTTAATGGTGCACATATGGTTATCTTATGCGAGTTATGCCAGTGTAGTATTCATTTTTATAACACAAGGGGCTTGCGGTTTTGGACTTTTGTTCCGGCCGGACCTTTTTCCTTTTAAAGTATGGTCATCTATGGCTTTTAGCCGGATTTTTTAGGATATGGAGTGTAGGAACCTGCGGCCTGTTGGCCGACGCCTATTTTCAAGGCAAGATAGCCTGCGGCTCATTGGCCGGATGTTTCTTTCAAGACGTGATAGCCTGCGGCTCGTTGGCCGGATTTTCTTTCAAGGCATGATAGCCTGCAGCTCGTTGGCCGGTGCTTTCTTTTTCTTTCAAGGCATGATAGCCTGCGGCTCGTTGGCCGGATGTTTCTTTCAAGGCATGATAGCCTGGCTCGTTGGCCGTGCTTTCTTTTCTTTCAAGGCATGATAGCCTGGCTCGTTGGCCGGATGCTTTCTTTTTCTTTCAAGGCATGATAGCCTGCGGCTCGTTGGCCGGTGCTTCTTTCAAGGCATGATAGCCTGCGGCTCGTTGGCCGGTGCTTCTTTCAAGGCATGATAGCCTGGCTCGTTGGCCGGTGCTTACTTTCAAGGCATGATAGCCTGCGGCTCGTTGGCCGGTGCTTACTTTCAAGGCATGATAGCCTGCGGCTCGTTGGCCGGTGCTTACTTTCAAGGCATGATAGCCTGCGGCTCGTTGGCCGGTGCTTACTTTCAAGGCATGATAGCCTGCGGCTCGTTGGCCGGTGCTTACTTTCAAGGCATGATAGCCTGCGGCTCGTTGGCCGGTGCTTACTTTCAAGGCATGATAGCCTGCGGCTCGTTGGCCGGTGCTTACTTTCAAGGCATGATAGCCTGCGGCTCGTTGGCCGGTGCTTACTTTCAAGGCATGATAGCCTGCGGCTCGTTGGCCGGTGCTTACTTTTTCTTTCACTTTTCCAAAAATATACCTTTTATTGAAGAGTTATAAATTTTACACAAGAACTTTTTCAGACATTCTCCATGCCAAGAATGCGGCAATTCGTACCCTTCCATTTTTCAAGCGGTATGAAGCTCGTCCCGTCTTCTGGTGTATGATGTATGGTCCTTCCCATTGGGGTTCCAGCTTCTTGGGTTGCTTAACCTCTCAGAGGACTAATTCTCCTGGGGCAAAACTTCGTTCTTTTATCCTTCTGTTGAAATATCTTTCTACCTTGGATTTATCTTTCGCCATCCTTACTGCGGCGGCCATCCTGGTTTCTTCAAGGAGGTCTAGGTGATCCTGTACTCCCTGATTGTTGACCTCTCGTCATATGATTCCCATCTTATGGATGGCACCACAATTTCCGCCGGAATGACGGCTTCCAAACCATATGTCAATCTGTAAGGCGTTTCTCCCGTCGTTCCCCTCTCTGTTGTTCTGTACGACCAAAGGACTTGGGGTAACAATTCTGCCCACTTTCCTTTTTTCTCATCGAGTTTCCTCTTTATCGCCCTTACTATTTGCCCATTCGCATTCTCAACCTGCCCATTTGCCTGAGGGTGGGCTACTGATGCAAATCTTAAGTCGATCTTCCATTCTTCACAGAATTCTCGGAAGCTTTCGCAATTGAACTGTGTTCCATTATCAGTTATTATTGCTTTTGGTATGCCAAACCTGCATACCACATATTTCCAAATGAATTCTTGTGACTTCCTAGCCGTGCTGGAGATAGTAGGCATTGCTTCGACCCACTTTGTGAAGTAGTCGATGGCAACGTACATGAATTTGAACCTCCCTGGTGAAGCTTCCGGGAATGGGCCCACAATGTCCAACCCCCACATAGCAAAGGGAATTGGGCAGAGAATAGACTTTTGTTCCGCCGGAGGAGTATATCTTGTTTCCATGCTCTTGACACTTGCGACATTTTCATATACTCCTTGCAATGCTCCATCATTTTCGGCCAAAAATATCCGAGTCTCAAGATTTTGGGGTTGTGGTCCTTTCTCCCTGGTGATTTCCACAGAGCCCATCATGTATCTCTCTTATTAATTCTGCTCCTTCCGCTATGGCAAGACATTTTAGTGCTGGTCTTACAAAAGATCGCTTATATAGCTGGTTATCCTCAATAAAAAATGATGCGGCCCGCCTTTTTATTATCCTGGCCTCCTTTTCTCCTTCCGGCAGCTTTCCTTGCCGTATGTAATCTATGATTGGAGTCATCCAGGATTCTTCTTTGTCACCTGTCTCCACCGCAAACACCTGAGTTCCTTCTATACTTGGGGAAGTTCTGATTTCTAGCCATATCTCATTGGGTACCTTTTCGGCCATACTTGCCAATTTGGCTAAGGCGTCAGCTTCGACATTCTCTTCGCGGGGAAGGTGTTTTAGCTCGCATCTTTGGAAATTTGCTTTTAGCTCCTGGACCTTGAGCAAGTACCTCCATAGTTTTTCTCTTTGACTTCATAGATGTTGTCGTTTTGTCTCGCCACCAACATAGAGTCCGAATACACCTCTAATTCTGTTAAAAATAGGTTATATTCTCATAAGTCTTACTTCAGACAAGATTTTATAAGAACGAAAAAACAGAGAAGGCATCTTTTCTATGGAACCTGTCGCCCCGAGGGCTGTAGCTACTTCCAGACCCTGGATAAGGGCTTCGTATTCGGCTTCATTATTAGTAACATCAAAGTCCAGTCGGAAGGCATAATTCAAGCTTTGCCCATCCGGCGCCTGTACCACTATCCCAGCACCTGCCCCACTTTTGCATCGAGCTCCATCAACCAAGATGATATATGGACTCTGAGTCTGCTTCTTTTCTTTTGCAAAGCTTGTTTCCGTTATGAAGTCTGCTAAGGCCTGAGCTTTAATCGCCGTTCTGGGCAAGAAGTGAATTTCATATTGTGTCAGCTCTACTGTCCAGCTTACCATCCGGCCGGAGGCATTCGGATTGTTTGCAATTTGTTTGAGCGGCCAATTGGTCCTGACAAAGATTCGATGTGACTGGAAGTAGGGTCGTAGTTTTCTTGACGCCACCACCAGTGCAAACAAGATTTTCTCTATGTTAGTGTACCGTCCTTCTGTCGGGCTTAAGATTTTGCCCGTATAGTAAACTGGTATCTCCCTTTTCTCTTCCATGATTAAGACAGCTGCAACCGCCCAATCCGTTGCGGACAAGTAAAGATATAGATCCTGTCCCGGGGCAGGTACACCCAATTTAGGTAGATCCCGAAGCATCTCCTTGATCTTTTCAAATGCGTCTACGCACTCTTGTCCCCACTGGAACTTGCTGTTCTTCCTTAGAATATTGAAGAACGGGATTGACTTTTCTTGAAGCTTAGAACAAAACCTACTTAATGTTGTGAGTCTTCCGTTCAAAGCTTGGACATCTTTGATATTTCTTGGAGGAGAAAGGTCGAGGATTGCCTGACTTTTTTCCGGATCGACCTCAATACCTCGTTGCCCAACAATGAAACCAAGAAACCTCCCTTTGGTTACACCAAACACACACTTTTCTGGATTTAGTTTGATTTGGTATTTATCCAGAGTGTCGAATGTTTCTTCTAAATCCTTCATGTTTTCCTTTGATGGACTTTTTACAACTATATCATCAACGTAAGCCTCCACATTTCGAGCAATTTGCTGACAAAATACTTTGTCAATCATTCGTTGAAAAGTGGCCCCTGCATTCTTTAGGCCGAAGGGCATTACCTTGTAACAGAATGTTCCGGCTGAAGTAATAAAGGATGTCTTTTCCGAATCGTCTTCTTTCATTTTTATTTGATTATAACCGGAGAAAGCATCCAGAAAACTTAACACAGAACTCTGGGCAGTTGAAACCACCAATCTATCTATTGATGGTAGGGGATAGAAATCTTTAGGACATGCCTTATTTAAGTCTGTGAAATCCACACACATTCTCCATTTTCCATTTGCTTTTTTCACCATGACAACATTAGCCAACCATCGCGGGTACGCAACCTCCCTGATGAATCCGGCCTTGAGGAGTTTTTGGACCTCGGTTCTTGCGGCTAAATCTCTTTCTTCCCCTATTACCCTTTTCCTTTGCCTGACCGCCGGATGTTTAGGGTCTACCCTGAGCTCATGCCGGATAACGCTTGGGTCTATACCAGGCATCTCGTCCGTGCTCCAAGCGAATGTTGCCCTTCTTTTTTCCAGGAACCTCATTAAGTGAGTTTGCTCTCCACTGTCAAACGCAGTTCCTATTTTAAAAAATTTAGAAGGGTCAGATTTTAAATGTACCTCTCTGGGGGGATCCTGGGCTGCTCGACATCCTTCCTTTTCTTGACTCGGCCCTGGGGAAGAAGGCAATTTTCCCTTGAACTCCTTGTCCGATCCCACAGTTTTGACCACCTCCTCACTAGGAAGGCTGTCCATAATGCGGACTTCACACATTCGGGCCATCTTTTGGCTTCCTCTTATTGTAACCACCTTCCCGTGTGAGGTTAAATATTTCATTTTTAAGTGATGAGTGCTGTGGATGGCTTTGAAAGCATTGATTCCTGGCCTTCCAAGGTACATGTTATATCCAGAAAGACCTGGCACAATAAAAGCCGTGAGTCTCTCTGTCCTTTCGTCTCCTTGGCCCAGGGTCATTGTGAAATCTATACTGCCGGAAGACGTGGTAGAGACGCCTCCTACAAATCCTCCCAGAACCGCCGAATAGGGCTTGATCCGGTCCTCAGGCACCTCCAACTTCCTAACCGCTTCGGCTGATATAACATTTGCTCCGGCCCCACTATCGATTAAAATTCCCTCCATCATCGATCGTTTACCTGTGCACGAATGACAAGTGGATCGTTGTGGGTATAGCACTCCATCTTCATCCTCGTCGGAGAAGAAAATTGGAGGAAAACTTTCTTTTTTGGCGATTTTCTTCTCCGGGAGTTCTTGATGTACTTGATGAATGTGCCTTTTTCTTTCATTAGGGGTTAGTGGTCCTACCTCTGAAAAAAGTCCTGTGAGTTTCCTTAGAGAAAGTTTTGTTAGCCTTCCCTTTGGGAAAAGAAGGGGGTTGCTAAAAGTAAAAATGCAAAAAGAATGGGAATTTTATTTTCCTTTGGTAACATGATTTTTGACAATCTATGTGATGTAAAATTTTCATCTTAAAGCAGGTTACAAATTGTAACTCCGAATGTTATCCTGAATGAAAGGAGAAAAACTTTACTTTCCTTCTTCACAAACCTGTTATCATTCCCACTGATTTGCTGGGATCAAGCCTGGGGTGAACCTCTTCCTCTTGTCGCCCTCGAGGTGCATTCTGGGTACTACCCTGTTGGCCGCCGTACTGCCTTTGTGCTCCGGCTGCCTGCTTTCCTTTCTTCTTATTTTCCTCGATGATTCGAAGTTCTTTGGCCAAGGTAGCACAGTTTACAGTCCGGTGGCTGCGGTTCCCGTGGTACTCACAGAATGCAACCGGAATTTCCCCCTGCGGCGGCCTTCTAGGCTGGGGAAGGTACCCTTCTCTTACTGCAGCAGCATACTTCCCCGGGTCAATGTAGACAATGGTTCTTGCCCCCTGGTTGTGCTCCCTGAGAGGAAGATCCGGCGGTGACTTGCCATAATATGGCTTGTACCTTGACCCTCCCCTTCCGGCATTTCCTCCATGCCCCTCCTTTTTTTCCGGCGCCCCTGCGGTTTTGAAGCTGTCCGCTAGCTCTTTAGCCTTGTTTTCCGCTATCTCAGATTTCAAAAAATCATGGATCATTTCAGCTAATTCTCCATGAGTTTTCGGCGCCTTCGTTGCGATCTTTCCAGCAAGTCGAGGCTGAGCTAGGCCGTTACCAAAGGCCTTAATCAAGATTTTCTCGTCGACATCATCAATCTCGCGACCTTCTTATGAAAGCGCTCGCTGTACTCCTTCACGGTTTCCCTTTTCGCTGCTTAACGTCCATCAATTCTATTGTTTCTTTTTTAACCCTCTTACTCGCAGCGAAGTATTGCTGGAAATCCTCGGTCAGCTGCTTGAAGCTAGTGATGGACTGTGGCGGTCTCGTGGAGATCCATCCCAACGCTCTCTTCGAAAGCGTTCCGGGGAACAAATTGCAGAGGGCGAGGGAGCTGATCCCCTGAGTGTTCATGGCAAACATGAACTTCTTAATATGTTGGGCGGGATCTCCAGTCCCATCATATTTCTCAATCGCCGGGGCGACGAAGTGCGGCGGGAGTTTTGCTTTTCTTATCCGCTCTGAGAAGGGGTACAAGCTCATGTCTATCTGGTCATCTTCTTCCATCTCTTCTTCGCTAATGATTGAATTGCGCTTCCTATCCTTGCTTTCCTCGCCATTACTGCCTTTGGAATCTCTTTTCTCAGCTGTTCAATGGCCTCAGTCATTTCGTCCCATTTTCTCTGATACTCCTCGTCCCTTTGCATTAGTTCCTGCTGCAAAGTCTCATTTCCTTCTACAATTTTTTCGTCGATGGATCTGACTAGCCCCTTTAGCATGTCCTCGAGATCTTTTTTGGAGATGGCTTCTGGCATCTCCGAACTCATTCCTTCATCAGAGCGATTGTTATCTTCGGTAGCATTCTTCAGTGTTTTCTTCGATCTTGGAGCCATTTCGTGTTCCGATCCTGCAAAAAATGTCATTAGTTATTTCAGAACTTTCGCTACAAATCGTCGCAAATTACTCCCCTGTTCCTAGGTGGTCTCGTGTTTGCTTCTTGCTGTTCGTTTCCCACAGATGGTGCCAAATGAAACGAAACAGTATATCAATCCTAGTATCCTTCGATCTTCTGTCCTGCATTACCTGGTCTCAGTTACAGAGTCTCACGAGAGTAGAGAGAGAGACCCACAGACGGCGCGAAATGAAAAAAACAGTATATCAATCCTAGTATCCTTCGATCTTCTGTCCTGCATTACCTGGTCTCAGTTACAGAGTCTCACGAGAGTAGAGAGAGAGAAAGAGAGCTTCTATTGGAATTGTACGTGAGTTTGACTACGAAATGTTGTGTATCTTATTTCATGGGGGTACACCCCTATTAATAGTATTTTGGGCCTGGTTTTTATGGTGCCAGCCTGTATTTTACATGTATAAGTACGGTTCTACCCTCTCCTAGTATCTTTGACTGACCACAGGCGGTCAGTCGTACAATACTTTGCTTTGCCTATGTCCTATCCTCATCCGGCTGGAGACGGCCGGATCCTATGCGCTTCCACTTCCATCCGGCTAAAGCGGCCGGATGCTCTATGTAACCGTTTTGGCTTGACACCATTTCTTCCCTTCTCAGTAATTATTCGATACGTTCATTTATTGTTGGAAGAAATATGTGACTACTTCTACCACTTAGGCAGTGTACCTATCGTTTTGTGGAATAGTGGAATTGTGGGGTGTCGAACTCTTGGGGACCTTGCTGTGGTTTAACTGATAGTGTAAATTAACTGAGAATTCTAATTAGACTATTTAATAGGAACTTATCACTTTTTTAGGGGAATTGTGGTTTAACACTTAATGTAAACAAAACAGTAAAAAGAACAATTAATCAAAACAGAATAATAATAGCAGTTATAAAACTCTTTTGTTTTTAAGGAAGCACCCTGGGTTGTTCTGCTCACCTATTCTACTCAATTATATTACTGTAAACTTCCACCACTTTAGCAATAAACTCAGGAATCTTAATTAGTTCATTGACCGGTCCTTGTACAATAAACCCTGATTAATTTAAACAACAAGCGCAATCCTTGCTCAAGTTATTATAAATTAATCGCTGTATTAACAATTCCTATTGGAGACAGATTAACCTATAGGCGAAAACTCGATTCTAGTCGTTAACCCGTTTTGACTTCTTTTGTCTAGAATCTTGTCTCAGCACTGCATTTTAACAAGAAACTACAAATATCACTTTAATAATTGGCCTGAAGATTAAAGCGTATTAAGGACGAGAATCAAAATATTGCTTGAATAGATTATAGTAGAAAGTCTACGTAACACGATTTAGTAAAATAGGCTTGCTTCCCAACCCGGGAGGCTAGAGTTATTACTCACACATAATTATACAAACAAACGACGTAAATAACATAGACATTAAAACAGAGTATAGATAAGCAAAGAAAGAACTCTCTACACTTGCACGGGCTTATTTAGTACGATGGAAATAAAGTGGCGATGTGGATGTATGGAAGAAAACGGAATTCTATGGAGGAAGTGTGATTTGGAAGTGAAGTGAGTTATGGTGAACCAACATGCGCATTTTTTCTGATGAAGTAGCAGTGGTTTATATATAGAAGAAAGGATGAGGATGAAGACAGAACTGGACAACGTGTGAGGGATTTAAGGACTGCCGGCGCCTGATATTGGTGATGGGGTAGATAGATGTGTTTGCAGGTGCCACAAGAAAAATGGGGAAGACGGTCTGCCCGTCACGATCTGGGTTGCATTTAGAGGCGTCCTTGTTTAAATCCCCGGTCGTCTCTATCTCTTGTCCGGTCATTTTTACACGGACGTCTCTACCGCAGCTGCAGTGTTGTCTGGCCTTTTATCCTCGGACACACCACGGACTCCTCTTCTGTCCGCCCTTTTATCCGCGGACACACCACGGACACAACTCATGTCCGCCCTTTGTTACCCGGACTTACCACGGACATGCTCTTCTTGTCCGCCCTCTGTCCGGCCCTATTTCCTCGGACAGCCATGCGTCCGCCCTCTGTCCGGCCTTCCTTCCCCGGACAGCCATGCTCCGTCCGCCCTCTGTCCGGCCAAACTTGAGCGGACATGGTGTATTTGTTTCCTCATTTTTCTGCAATCTTCAACTGGGCTTAGATATGTAGTTTTAGCTCCGTTTCACTCGTCGTTTGTTGCGATGGAAAGCTTGTGAAGTAAAGTATGTAATTCCAAGACTTTTTACAGCATTTGATACATAAAATGTATCAGTTTATATCAAAACATAAATCTTAGGAAAAACATACGATAAGTGAGTAATATTATCCTGGAAGTAAGTAAATATAAGGTAGATTAAACCCTTAAATGTCTATGTATTTCTCATTTATCAAACTCCCCCACACTTATCTTTTGCTTGTCCTCAAGCAAATCTTTCTGACATAATGTTTAAACAAGTTAAACAGACAATAATCAAGTAAGGAGAGCACAGAAGATGTAATTGCCAATCTTTTCAGATTTTAAAAGGGTACTAATAACATTAAATTTCTTAGATATATTTCTCCGTTTCTGAGAATAACCCTGAATTCCTACAAAAGAAAGAGAAGCAGTACCATGAGAATTCTGCTTTTAACCCTGAGCCAATCCACCATTTTCTTTCACATTTCCTTGAACGACAAGGGGCATGAAGTAAAATCTTATTCCATTATACCTTTCAATGCCACATACTCATGATCCATATTGAAGAAGTTTTTATCATTTTGGTACAGAATGCACAGATACTTCAATTTTGAAGTTCATTTTTCTTTTACCTCAGACTTTTCTCTCCACCCTTGTAGCGGTTTTGGGTCTACTATCCCAGATACCGAGTACCTTAGGTAGCCGGGTGATGAAGCACCCCTAATTAAGAACTTAATAACCGAGTGGACGAGGCCTGTTTAGGATCAGAATATGCCTGTCTGGATTAGAGGAGTACCTTGCCTTGTTCTTTTTCCACCGTTTTCATTCCAATTCAAATCCAGGCTCAAAGTCAAAACAAAATTCAAATGATAATTTCCTCAGAATTTTTTTTTGAGTAAGGAGCAGAGTGGTTTTTTTTTTATTTTTTTTGTGTACCCTTTAAACCTGTTAATACCGGCATTACTCCCTCTATGGCTCCTTCTTTGATTATTAATCACTTAACTAATTTAAACACAGTGTCGAAAAACAGACCAACTTAAGAGCAAGCTTTTGATTATTATATCTCCCCCACACTTGAACCAAAACAATGCCCTCATTGCATAGAAAGAATTAAAATAACAGGGCATGCAGACTACCTGGGTAATGATCATAAAACATGGTAATAGGAAATATTGAAAATTTAAAGAGCAAGGTAAAGATAGTGTACTCCCCAGATTTATGCAGAATATATAGTGTAGCTCCCCCACACTTGAGTTCAGCTGTCGGAATGTGCAAGATGTTCCTGTAATAAATATTCTAAACAGCCAGAAGAACTCAAGTAAATTCTCCTCGTTCTCTCTCCTTTCTTTTTCATTTCACTATATATATATATTATATTTTTTTTTCTTTTTTTAATAGAATAAGATACAAAGTATAAGCATAATATAGATTAAAAAGATAGATAGTAGGGTGCCTCCTACCAAGCTGCCCATCTTTATGGTCTTTGGCTAGACCGTACCTGAGTGATTTAAGGTGTGACTGGTTCTTTGAGAAAAAGCGCAGAAGCCTCTTCGTTGTCGTACGTGTTTCCCAGAAATAATTTTATTCGAGCTCCATTGAATTTAAACGATCCCCCTTTCTTATTGTCCAATTCCACAGCTCCATAAGGAGAGGTGGATATGATTTTAAATGGTCCAGACCAGAAGGATTTAACTTACCTGGGAAGAACATAAGTCTGGAATTATAAAGAAGGACGTGATCTCCTGCTTTGAAGTCTCGCTTGGCAATCATCTTATCGTGCCAACGCTTGGTCTTCTCCTTATAAATCACTGCATTCTCATATGAGTTGTGCCTCAGTTCTTCTAGCTCAGTCAACTGGAACTTCCTTCTTTCACCGGCTTGTTGTAAATCAAAGTTTAATACCTTTAGAGCTCAATAAGATTTATGCTCTAATTCCACAGGCAAGTGGCATGCCTTCCCAAAAACTAGTTTGTAGGGGGACACACCAATAGGTGTTTTGAAGGCGGTGCGGTATGCCCAGAGCGCATCATCCAATCTAAGGGACCAATCTTTTCGAGAAGCGCTCACAGTCTTCTACAGAATCCATGCCAATTCTATGTTTGTTATCTCTGCCTGACCATTTGTTTGAGGATGGTATGGTAGAGCAACCTTATGTCGGACTCCATATTTCTTCAGGAGAGCATCAAACTGGCGATTGCAGAAGTGAAATCCACCATCGCTGATTATTGCTCTAGGAACACCGAATCGAGTGAAAATGTTTTTCTTTATAAACTTCATCACAACTTGACCATCATTAGTAGAGCAAGCAAGGGCTTCCGCCCATTTAGAGACATAATCGACTGCTACTAAGATGTATAAATTTTAAAAGAATTTGGGAAGGGTCCCATAAAATCAATCCCCTAACATCAAATAGTTCAACTTCTAGCATATTGTTCAAGGGTAGTTCATTACGGCGAGAAATGTTACCTTGCCTTTGACCAGATCACAAGTCAGTCTTTGTGAAGGGTGTTCCAATAGAAACAGGATTCAAGTACCTTAGCAGCTGTACGGGTTGCACCGTGATGTCCGCTGGTTTCTCTAGAATGGCAATGGAGAAGGATATTTCTGATTTCCGTCTCTGGGACACATCTCCTTATAATACCATCTGCACAGATTTTGAAAAGAAATGGATCATCCCATAAATAATGTTTGACAATCGAAAAGAACCTTTTTTGCTGCTGATATGTCATATCAGCTGGGATGATCTTCGTAGCCAGACAATTGGCAATATCGGCAAACCAAGGGTCTCTTGCCGTTTGGATTGTGAATACTGCCTCGTCCGGGAAAAACTCATTGATGGGTCTTTCGTCTTCTGGTCCCTCCATCCTTGACAAGTGGTCAGCCACGACATTCTGGATACCTCTCTTATCTTTTATCTCTATGTCGAATTCTTGTAAGAGAAGTATCCATCTTATCAACCTGGGTTTTGCATCTGCTTTGGCAAATAAATACTTGAGGGCAGAATGGTCAGTATGAATAATAACCTTACTACCCAATAAATATGGACAGAATTTATCCAAAGCAAAGACGACTGCCAGCAATTCTTTTTCGGTGGTGGCGCAATTTTTCTGAGCGTCGTTTAAAGTGCGACTAGCATAATAAATGACTCTCAGATCTTTATCCAATTTTTGGCACAAAACAGCACCCACCGCATAATCACTGGCGTCACACATGATTTCAAAAGGTTGGGACCAGTCGGGTGATACCACAATAGGAGCAGAAACAAGTTTTTCTTTTAACAAATTAAAAGCTGCTAAACATTCATCAGAAAAATGAAATTTAGCATCTTTTGTCAGTAAAGTACAGAGAGGCTTAGAAATCTTGGAAAAGTTTTTAATGAATCTTCTGTAAAAACCAGCATGTCCAAGAAAACTTCGAATACCTCTTACAGTAGTGGGAGGTGGGAGTTTTTCTATTACCTCAATTTTTGCGCGATCCACCTCAATACTTTTTGAAGACACGTTATGTCCTAGCACGATCCCTTCTCAAACCATGAAGTGACATTTCTCCCAGTTCAGGACTAGATTTGTGTCTTCACACCTGGCCAAAATAAGATCGAGATTCTCCTGGCAAGTGTCAAATGTTGAACCAAAGACAGAGAAGTCATCCATAAAGACTTCTATGCATTTTTCAATGTAGTCAGAAAAAATAGCCATCATGCACCGTTGAAAAGTAGCTGGGGCATTACATAATCCAAATGGCATACTTTTATAAGCATATGTTCCATAAGGACAGGTAAAAGTAGTTTTATCCTGATATTCTGGAGCAATTGGGATCTGAAAGTATCCTGAATAGACATCTAGAAAACAATAGTAATCCTGACTTGCTAACCTTTCCAGCATTTTGTCAATAAAGGGCAGGGGAAAATGATCCTTATGTGTTGCAGTATTCAATTTCCTGTAGTCAATACAAACTCTCCAACCAGTAGTAGTGCGTTGAGGAATCAACTTACCTTTTTCGTTAGGAGCTATAGTTATTCCTCCTTTTTTGGGTACCACCTGTACTGGGCTCACCCACTTGCTATCTGAAATTGGATAAATAATTCCAGCGTCAAGTAGTTTTATTACCTCCTTTTTTACCACCTCTTTTAGAACGGGGTTGAGACGCCTCTGTAGTTGTGCCAATGCCTTGAAATCATCTTCCATAAATTCGATGAGAGCACAAATATGGGCTTATTCCTTTGATATCCGCTATCGACCAACCGATAGCGGTCGTATGATTGTGTAGCACCCCTAAAAGTTGCTTCTCTTGCACATCTGATAATTTAGATGAGATAATAACTGGTAGATCAGATGGCTCTTTTAGAAAAGCGTATTTTAAATGAGGGGGAAGAGGTTTCATTTCGACTGTAGGTGCTTTTTCGATGGATGGCTTGGGTCTGTCTGCGTTTCTTTCTACTGGCTCGAATCTTGTTGGTAGGAATGGAAATATGGCTTATGCTTGTTTAACTCTTCAGCCATGAGAGCAATATCAGGATTTTCGTCATCAGCTTCGCAAGATGCCATAAGACATCTTTCCAAAATTGTTTCTTCATCTTTGCTGAGGAACGTCTCCTGTACTAAAGAGTGAACAATAACTATCGGAAAAACAGATTTGTGTATCAGAAGGACGCTTCATGTTCCGGGTAATGTCAAAAACTACCTGTTCATCATGAAGTCTTAAACTTATTTTACCTCCTTCAACATCAATTAAAGTTCTTGCAGTTCTCATAAAAGGTCTACCTAGGATTAGTGGAATATCTTTATCTTCCTCAATGTCAATAACAATGAAATCAGCAGGGAAAATAAATTTGCCAACACAAACCACTTTTTGTAACACCCCAACTAACAACACACACTTAACAACAAACTGCAGCGGAAAACATGCTTCATCACATTACTTAACTTGTTGGTGTTACACCGTTAACCACCCACGTGGCTAACAAGGCTATTACATATACATTGTACCGGTCTGATGGACTAGATTCCCGAGCGACTACACATTACTGTCCCTTTCCATTAACAACAAAACATACACATCCCTTCCAACTGTACCGAGTATTCACAAGCTATGCCGATAACAATTTCGGTCTTACTCCACCTACTGTACACATACAACTTAAATGATTACCCATGTACAAACGAATAACCCGTCTACTCTCGAACGGCTTCCAGCTCCTTGTACCTGAAATAGGAAAAGAGAAGGGTGGCCCCCCAGGGGCTCAACACCTTTGCTGGTATGGTAATCCCGCAGCCCACATGCTACCGGGCCACGCACAACTAATTGTCGTCTTAGCATGCGGTTGACTATATTTGAATCATGCATGTAAACTATAAACACACAACACATAAAACTGCACAGCAATGGCTCAATAAAACTGCCAACACATCTACACTTGATAAATCACTCATTGTGATCTTTAACCCCTAGTGTGTTTCTCCTTTAATGGAGCTACTTCCTTAATAGACGATACTTACCCATTAATCGGGTTATCCCTAAACGCCTCTTATCATAAACTGGGATTCATATCCATGATCCATATACTCCAAATTTGACAACATATCACATCACATCGCAATAAGAATTGCAGCACAACAATAATACATAACATAGCGGGAACGGTTCCCTTTATGAACCGGCCCAAACATAGTCAGTTCACTTGTAGCCTATAGAATGTTGCCAGACTCATGATAATCGTTACATAACTCATTACTGTCTCGTTAAATGAACGGATAACTTAACACAAGGTGCCTCGGATATAGTGATCCAAGCACACCG
Source organism: Limonium bicolor (assembly GCA_023374045.1). Classification (NCBI taxonomy): domain Eukaryota; kingdom Viridiplantae; phylum Streptophyta; class Magnoliopsida; order Caryophyllales; family Plumbaginaceae; genus Limonium; species Limonium bicolor. The sequence goes on along the minus strand of CM041777.1, from coordinate 263,814,255 downwards.
AACAAACATAAACATAGTATGCCCCTGTGGCCCGACGTGAGTCAGTAAAATAGCCTTGGTTAAGCTAAAGGGAAGGTTGGAAACCAAATTGGAAAACAACCATAACATACAAAGAGAATCGAACCGGTTATGACATCGACTCCCATACTCACACGCGTGGCCGGAACAGACCGGACTCCTCACTTCCCCCGTTAGCACTTGTTAGAAGTTCAACATTGAACTCAATAAGCAATCACAAACATTGGGTTAAGTCTTGTTAGACACACACAAGGGAAGAGAGAGTCATACATTCACACACAAACATCACATGACTAACTCACCATAGCCGTGGTTAGAACGTTCCTTAGGTCGGAAACATTATTACCGAATACCGTTCTCTTACGTTTACCTAATAGTGGTTAACTAGCCTTTCATGCACATTCGAGGATACCGGTATCGGCACGTAAACACACAACAACAATAACGACTGTAAACTCGTTTCATGATTTATCTTATAACGTGGCAAACATACAGAAAAACACATTGGCATACAAGCCGGTGTAATCCGGTAGGACACAGGTTGCCAGAAAACCATATCTGTCACCAAGGTCCACTATATTGTGTCCTCCTAGGTTCCTCGAACAAATCCCGTACAACTGGTAACATCACAATTACTTTCATTAACATTGGAGTAACATGATTGCTTAACGTCTAATGCGCCCATAGTTACCCCGTCATCCCGTTATATTTAATTTTACACTTGTGATCTTAAGTTCACAACTCTCACATCAAACTTAACACTTGTTTACACACTTTAAGGCCTTTACATGTAACCAAACAAGGCCTAAACATCATCTAAAACCATTACCATTCAATCCCCCATCATTAGGAGCCTTAAACAAATTTTTTTCTTCATCTCTGGTCCGTACCGCCCCTCTGGGGCGGTCCCAGGGGCGGTCCACAACAGGAGCTACACGTTTCTTCTTTTTTTTTCACTTCTCTGCACTGGACCTCCCCACAGGGGCGGTCCCTAGGGGCGGTCCAGAACAGACCCCATTTTAAAAACCGTTTTTCTCCTCATTTAGAACTCCAAATTCACCCCAATCTTTTCCTATGCATTACACATGTTTTCCCACATGTTTTAACATCTTTTTGGCACACTAAAACCCTCTATAATCATCCCAAAAAATCCTTAAACTTTTACTCAAACTTTTACTAAATCCTTAACACTTAGAACATTTTACTTACACTTGTAACTTGTAGTTTTTGCTTAAAACTTCCACTAACCAAAGTGTTCTTCGACCACAAGATAACCACTCCTATAGCATCATTTTGTATCACACTCATCCCCTTTACACACACTCCTCAAGTCTTTCTCACAAGTTCCTCATTAAACCTTCACAAGGCATTACACTTCCATTGTTCACCAAACTTTGCACAAGACTTTACCACATCTCCACTATGACCCGGGTGTATCCAAAAATTCATCCATTAGTTCTCTAAATCTCCAAGACTATGCCCAAGGCATCTTAACACTTAAGAACACCTTAATCCACTTTCTTTCACCATCTTAACATTTAACAATTCCTAGTACCTTCTAGGTCATAAAATCTCATTACAACACATAAACTCTTTTTTTCAACTAAATTTTGCCATAGCTCTCTTGTATCACCTTACACCAAAACACATTGTTTTTCACCTTTAGACAATCAAGAACATTCAATCTCTTAATACACACTTTTATACACAAACATATGGTTTTTCATCCTTTAACCATCAAACACATTCACCTTCACAAGAGATGTTCTTTACACACAACTAAACCTTTAAAATACACTACATCACAATATAGTGCATAAACTTAAATTGCTTGGCACTTAGGACCTTAAATAACATGGCTCTTAGGCCCTTAAATTGCATTAAACTTAAACACTGAATCTCCACATTTAAATGCCTTCAACCTGCGAATACACACAACAATGCTCCCATGTCTTTTTAGTCCACCTAGTGGATATTTTTCTAGCTCATTTCCCATTGGCTCTTTAGGTTAATTATTAAGCAAATATAGCTCAATTTCCTAGTACATAAAACTACATTAAGAGAGATCATTTACCTCTTTGTTTTTAAAGCGTTCTCACTTGTTTTCTCTTGTTCTTTCTTGGTTGAAAATCGGCAAGGAACTTTTATCGCTTGTCAACCTTCTAACCAATACACATATAAGGGTAATGAGCATTAAGTTTAATACTCAAACTCATAATTAAACCCTAGGTTTACATAAGTGTCTTGAAACACTAAAATTTGATGTTTACCTTTGGAATTTGAAAGAGAACTTGAATAAGTGGCAAGATAGGACTCCACCTAGCCCTTTGAAGTTTGAAATGAAGCTAAACAAAGGCAAGAGAAAACACCATTACTAGGTGATTCTCGGTCACACACAAAAACAAGTGGAAACATTGATTTTCTTTGGTTTTCCTCACCTTGAAGCAAAGGAGAATGACAAGGCATGAAAATATGAGCTCAAGCTCCTTCAATGGTGAATCTTCATGGCACCAAAATGGAGTTCTTGAAGATTTGAAAAGATAGGAATGAAGAGCTTACTCTAACTAAGACACCGGTAGTCTCGGAATTAAATTCGGAGCATGGAATCATAAGTTACAAGTAAAAGGAGATGGGATATGAATGGTGCTGTAGGAGAACGAGATTGAGAAGGGAGGATGAAGATAGGTGACGGTGGGAACCAAGGAGAAAGAAGAGAATGAGGTGAGAGAGTGTACTTTGAAGATATTTATGTTAAAAGCAAAAGTAACCTTTTACTTACTTTTCTTTCTTTCTTTTAATTGGCTAGCCAAGTGTGATGACTCACACCCATAAAACCGTGCCCCCCTTACACATTAGTGATATTTATGGTCTTTGTTGACCAAATATTTGAATTATGTTGACTTATAACTTAAACTAGCACTATTTGAGTACTATTCACAAACTAAGGCACATATTTGTGAAATTTTTTATTTCCCATTGATTTAGACTTCCTAATGTGATACTAAGTAGTACACATGTTGATTAAAGAGTAATGATGGACATTTAGCCACTCAAAACTCATTTACAAGACAATTTTCAGAAATGTGCTTTAAGGCTCCTTAAAGCACATTTTGTGTTTTAGCTTGTTTTCAAGATTGGTTTTCTTTAGTAATTGATTTAATATGTTCATTAACATATAAATAAGGTCTTGGTAAGCTTATTAGGTCTTAACCAAACTTATCCCAAGCTTAGAGCACATTTTCGCCCATATTGGCTTTAAGGTATTTATTTGTGTTTTGTTTGGTTTAATTGTCTACCAAAGTTTCCTAAGGACTTAATTATTAAGTCATAATTGAATTTTATAAAGTCTTGGTAGGCTCTTTGGGTCCTAACCAAGTTCACTCCAAGCTTAGAGCATGTTTTTGCTTCAACTGTGTCTTAGTGCTTATTGTGTTTAGTATGGTTTAAATAGTTCACTGATGTTCCTAAGGCACTTTTTAGCCTTTACATATCATATTTTAATGTTTAAACAACATATCAAGGTTTGGGGTATTTCAATCTACCCCCCTTAATAGAACTTCGTCCTCGAAGTTCACACTTCCCACGCATCAAATGAATTAGAACACGGGGATTACTTACAAAATAAAACCTTCATAACCAAACACACTTTACATCACAACCTCGGACATAACGGTCCGGGTACATATACACATCCATACATAACATAACATACTCACATGATAACCTCGGACTCAATGGTCCGGGTATCTTAACAACATTTGCACATGCATACAACCCTTAGACTCTTGGGTTTGGGTACCATAACAACATTTAGACCCATAGGTCTTGATAACATAACAGCCTTTAGACACATAGGTCAATGTAACACAACAACATTAGACTCATAGGTCTTGATAACATACACTTTTGGAATTCAAGGTCAAAATAACATTTATTACACACACCACTCAACATGTCATAGCATGTATAACAATCAAAAATATCTTTTATATACACTGTGATCCCGCAGAACCCGGTCGCGATGGACACCTTCCGTCCCCATTCCTTTGGGAGATCAAAACAATCACTTAAATTTGAAATTTTTCCTTGTGAGGTTAAGTAAGAGAACTTTAATTATGTAAAGTATCTATCGACGTTTTATAAATACCAATTCAAAATCCTTTTGAAAACACATACAACTCCAAGTCCAACTTATGCTCTTTGCTTCTTTCTTAGCGTGGTTATTTGTGACCACTTATAGGGAGCTTCAAGAATCATCCAACCCTGATGTGATCAGCATCAGTGTTGAACTACCTTCCATCCAATTTTGTTCGGCTTCCCTTGATCGCATGCAAATCAAGTTCCACTTCCCACTTCATTTTCACGCACCAAATAATACACTCATTTCCAATTTTCTATTTTTTAGTCTTTCTAGTCATAATCATACATCTCCAAGGGATAGAACTCCGTCTATCAGTTATCTCCATTCACTTTAATCCTGTTGCCTAGGGAATCTTATTCTCACTAGGTTCTATGTCGGTTTCATACCCTTTTCATGAATCACTATATTGTATACATACACATATATTTTATCAAAATACAACACACAGTTTCACATTTATACACTGTCGGGGTTTTTGTTCCCCCGGGAGTTTCTCTACTCCCCACACTTGTACTATCATACACAACTGTTAACAAATCAACACACTTATCACAATGGTATTCACATCTCCTGTGCGCAATTACCACAATTAAACCATGAATGAATGCGTATGTTTATATAACGCACGCACCATCATCCAAACAAATTATTTTGTGCTATGCACAACATAGTTCACGTACACTTGTACGGTAAAACACACTAAGCGGTTTTACACTCTACCCCCCTTAAAAGGGATTACGCCCACGTAATCAACAACTGAACATTGGTTTAAAATGAAGTGTTTTAACTTCCACACGGTCTGTTATACAATGCAACCGATTAGAGGATCCTAACCATATTAGCGGTTTAGTTCCTAAACCAAGAATTCCATTGGAGTTTGCTTTAACTCTTAACTGGTTTCGGCTCTGGCCTGTGAGGCTTCTAGGCATTATAACTAGCCATTCATTCATGTTCACCATGCACATTCAGCACTTGAATCACTGGCTCACTAGTTTCTGCTGCGCAACTCTAACAACTGTAGGGCTTAGTTTGCCCCATTCGTTATTCTTACTTTATTGTACATCTCCAATTATCACCTTTATCTTGGTAATAACGGTTTCTCGACCGATGCGTGGTATCTCTGACCGTGAACGAATTCGGTGAGTTTCAAAACTTTTCATCCACTTCTCTAATAACTTACTGCGTAAACTGCTACGTATTTCACAACGATTGGCTTGATTTCTTCCGAGTTACAGTCGGTTGAGATTGAGCTACTACCCCATGTGTAGTGCTCTCTCGGTTATTTCCCACACTTGAGGTATATTCCATACCGGTTTTTGGCATTCTGTGTTACTGTAGTCACTTATTGCTAATCATGCCTCCACATCTGGTTCTGTACCAGTACTCTTCCATTGATACGACCTGGCATTTCCTATGCCTCGGTCTTATTACGTTATAGGTCATTTGTTGTCCTACCACAATTAACATTTCCCAAGTCCTAGCTATCCCAATCGATCATTACTGCACAAGTGCAATACCAAAACACTCAGTCATACAGAGTGCAGAGGCGTAAACTCTTGGCAGCAAATCTCTTATGCGATTGAACATTGTTTTTCACTGAGATTCTTATTTCGTAGTACTGGCTACTGGCTTACTGTCTGGTTCATTTGTTAACACTTACCGTTGTATCTCCATTGGGTTTAACTCATAACTCTGCTCATTCGCCATTTTATCATTTAGCAATACTTATACAACGGTCACTTATTGCGCACCGTATCCTTACTCATTATACAACATCAACTTACACTGCATCCGTTATTATTTTAGCTTCTGCCATTACACTGTGTTTCGCCACTTATTTGGCTGTTTGCTGAATACGCTATTCTTCGAGTCTTTATGCTCCTTGAGCATTGTTCACTACACATTTAGCATCACACACCTATAGTGGTTGCTATTAGACTTATTACTCTTCCAGTCTCCACAACTGGTACAACACTTCCTTTCGTATTTTTCTTATTCAAATCACTCTTGGGTAACAACAACATTGTCAATCCCTAACATATTTCTTGAACTTGGTTCACATAACTACCGCTCCTGCGGTCTCAAAATATCGAGAGGTATCCCCACTCTTAATGCAGTGGTTCGTTCTCCACTATATTCACTTATACCACATAAACTTCTGCAATCAATCAATCAAATTTACATAACACATTTTGTTTGTGGCTTATAAGCCTTACTGCCTCGAGCTCTGCTCATTGTAGGCAGTCCACACACATTTACTTCTCTGTCCAACATTACATGGTTTGGAGTTTGCATTGGGCTCCATGACAGGGTCATTGCATCACGCTTCCTTTCACGGGATGCCCCTTAGGAATGTCAGTCTGCCTCCTGACGACCTATGTTAAAACCAAGTATTAGTTCCAACTCTTGCGTTTCTGTCACGTTATTTCGTTCAACAATCGTTGATGCAAACACCCTTCAAGGATTGCTCTTGGGTATTACCAAGTTATGCCATTACATCTGGCTTGCTCTTTTTGGTATGTTTAGTTAACTACGCCGTTTTACGTTCTTAGCTGGGTTAACTATCCTCTTCTGTGAAGATCGACATTTCCTGGTCGTGTAGGTAATTATTCCGGGAGTTTCTTCCCGTTCGTTGCACATTAATGTGTCCACATTAGGCATCTGCCTTGTCACGTATAGGCTGGGTCATCGTGCCAGCTATCATGTTTTATTCCTCGAGATTCTTAAGACATATGCGATGTCTTTACGTAACAGTCAGTGCACTTCGTATTCCGTGACTCTTAAACATTTCCTTGAAACGAATTCACTAATTCATTTAGTCTTGTTAACTTAACTGGGTTCCTTTACTTCAACCATTCTTGGTAATCCGTTACCCTTGTTTGACCTTTACTGCTGACCGTAGTATGGAGTCGACTACTTCCCGTGTTCCGGACTCTACTCGTATACATATGTGGGGTACCATACTGATACATTACTACTTACCCGACTAACCTATAAGAAGGTCTGTCAGGCCCACAAGCTCCTATCGGAGTGTGGTCGTCCCACATTACAGTTGGTACACTCGTAGTGTCTGTCACACGCCTAGGTGAAGTATTCTGTTGTCAACTCCCTTATATTGTCCTATGACAACATGCATTCCATGCTTCCCGAACTTAATCGAGGGAAAGTTTTTCCACTGTTGTATCTTTATCAACTACCCTTGGGTTTACTCGTTTGGTTTAAAAGAAGTTTTGAAACAAAATGGGTTTGAAAGAAACTTTGGTTTTGAAAAAGAGTTTGAAATTAATCCGAGTTTGAAAGAAAATTTTTTATGGTATTACAATGCCTTCTTGTCTTAACCAAGTCTAGCTTCTTGCTGACTGGTGTACTTCCAATTACAGAGGTTAGGCTATCAAGCCCTTCCACGGTCATGATGATCTCACTTAACTTCATGGTACTTTACTAAGTACTTCGTATTTGTTAACACTTTCCCGACAGCCCTGTTATAGCAGCACTTGCCATGGCAAGTGCGCCATGCTAACTGGCTATCGGTTCAGCACACACACCGGTTGCGGTATCATTTTTACCCGCACTGTCATCAGTGGCCTTGTTGGCCCTCACTTGATCTTACAGTCTTGATAATAATTCCTCTGGGTGACTTCTCACTGTCTTCACATGATAATCATTAACTGGGGCGTTCCTCATTCTTGGAGTCCCCTTCTACCTAGTATTGTATCCACCTCGTAGCCCGTTCCACGCATTTGTCGTGGTTACTGAGACTTGTCTCTTGTTTGGGTACTACGTTGTAGTTCCTTAGTCGGTTGGTATACCATTGGTGTATTATTTTCCCGTAGACATGTGTCTCGGGTTCTGTTACTTTACTTCTTGCCTGTTGCACAGTTGGTGCGTTGCAAGCTGGTTGTTCTCGACTGCTCGGCATGTCGACCCAGGTTGCCAGAAATTATATTCTCCTATGCATAGGATTCTTCATCATTCGCTATTAAATGTGGTTAACATTGTTCAGATGGAAATCGTCTCCGGGATTCCCAGTTTTCGGGATCTACCGTATGACAGGTTCTCCGTACCTTTAGAGGTACTTAATAACAGCCAGATCGGGTTTCCCGAGTATGAGAGGACTTCCATCTCTCTGGCGTTGTTTCCCAAGTTATAAAACAGGGATTGTGGAGGGCGGGAAGGATATTGTAGGTTTCCAGTACACACTCGTAATTCCTAACTAGCGTATATCTCACGCTATCACTCAACCCTTAACCCAAAGTACTAAAATCCTAACTCGGTACTTCCTAAGCTCGGTAATTCAGTCATCAGAGCGATACTTCGCTCTGATACCACTTTTTGTAACACCCCAACTAACAACACACACTTAACAACAAACTGCAGCGGAAAACATGCTTCATCACATTACTTAACTCGTTGGTGTTACACGCCGTTAACCACCCACGTGGCTAACAAGGCTATTACATAACATTGTACCGGTCTGATGGACTAGATTCCCGAGCGACTACACATTACTGTCCCTTTCCATTAACAACAAAACATACACATCCCTTCCAACTGTACCGAGTATTCACAAGCTATGCCGATAACAATTTTGGTCTTACTCCACCTACTGTACACATACAACTTAAATGATTACCCATGTACAAACGACTACCCCGTCCTACTCTCGAACGGCTTCCAGCTCCTTGTACCTGAAATAGGAAAAGAAGAGAAAGGGTGGCCCCCCAGGGGCTCAGCACCTTTGCTGGTATGGTAATCTCGCAGCCCACATGCTACCGGGCCACGCACAACTAATTGTCGTCTTAGCATGCGGTTGACTATATTTGAATCATGCATGTAAACTATAAACACACAACACATAAAACTGCACAGCAATGGCTCAATAAAACTGCCAACACATCTACACTTGATAAATCACTCATTGTGATCTTTAACCCCTAGTGTGTTTCTCCTTTAATGGAGCTACTTCCTTAATAGACGATACTTACCCATTAATCGGGTTATCCCTAAACGCCTCTTATCATAAACTGGGATTCATATCCATGATCCACATACTCCACATTTGACAACATATCACATCACATCGCAATAAGAATTGCAGCACAACAATAATACATAACATAGCGGGAACGGTTCCCTTTATGAACCGGCCCAAACATAGTCAGTTCACTTGTAGCCTAGAGAATGTTGCCAGACTCATGATAAGCTCGTTACATAACTCATTACCGTCTCGTTAAATGAACGGATAACTTAACACAAGGTGCCTCGGATATAGTGATCCAAGCACACCGAACAAACATAAACATAGTATGCCCCTGTGGCCCGACGTGAGTCAGTAAAATAGCCTTGGTTAAGCTAAAGGGAAGGTTGGAAACCAAATTGGAAAACAACCATAACATACAAAGAGAATCGAACCGGTTATGACATCGACTCCCATACTCACACGCGTGGCCGGAACAGACCGGACTCCTCACTTCCCCCGTTAGCACTTGTTAGAAGTTCAACATTGAACTCAATAAGCAATCACAAACATTGGGTTAAGTCTTGTTAGACACACACAAGGGAAGAGAGAGTCATACATTCACACACAAACATCACATGACTAACTCACGCATAGCCGTGGTTAGAACGTTCCTTAGGTCGGAAACATTATTACCGAATACCGTTCTCTTACGTTTACCTAATAGTGGTTAACTAGCCTTTCATGCGCATTCGAGGATACCGGTATCGGCACGTAAACACACAACAACAATAACGACTGTAAACTCGTTTCATGATTTATCTTATAACGTGGCAAACATACAGAAAAACACATTGGCATACAAGCCGGTGTAATCCGGTAGGACACAGGTTGCAAGAAAACCATACCTGTCACCAAGGTCCACTATATTGTGTCCTCCTAGGTTCCTCGAACAAATCCCGTACAACTGGTAACATCACAATAACTTTCATTAACATTGGAGTAACATGATTGCTTAACGTCTAATGCGCCCATAGTTACCCCGTCATCCCGTTATATTTAATTTTACACTTGTGATCTTAAGTTCACAACTCTCACATCAAACCTAACACTTGTTTACACACTTTAAGGCCTTTACATGTACCAAACAAGGCCTAAACATCATCTAAAACCATTACCATTCAATCCCCCATCATTAGGAGCCTTAAACAAATTTTTTTCTTCATCTCTGGTCCGGACCGCCCCTCTGGGGCGGTCCCAGGGGCGGTCCACAACAGGAGCTACACGTTTCTTCTTTTTTTTCACTTCTCTGCACTGGACCTCCCCACAGGGGCAGTCCAGAACAGACCCCATTTTAAAAACCGTTTTTCTCCTCATTTAGAACTCCAAATTCACCCCAATCTTTTCCTATGCATTACACATGTTTTCCCAATGTTTTAACATCTTTTTGGCACACTAAAACCCTCTATAATCATCCCAAAAACTCCTTAAACTTTTACTCAAACTTTTACTAAATCCTTAACACTTAGAACATTTTACTTACACTTGTAACTTGTAGTTTTTGCTTAAAACTTCCACTAACCAAAGTGTTCTTCGACCACAAGATAACCACTCCTATAGCATCATTTTGTATCACACTCATCCCCTTTACACACACTCCTCAAGTCTTTCCCACAAGTTCCTCATTAAACCTTCACAAGGCATTACACTTCCATTGTTCACCAAACTTTGCACAAGACTTTACCACATCTCCACTATGACCCGGGTGTATCCAAAAATTCATCCATTAGTTCTCTAAATCTCCAAGACTATGCCCAAGGCATCTTAACACTTAAGAACACCTTAATTCACTTTCTTTCACCATCTTAACATTTAACAATTCCTAGTACCTTCTAGGTCATAAAATCTCATTACAACACATAAACTCTTTTGTTTATCAACTAAATTTTGCCATAGCTTCTCTTGTATCACCTTACACCAAAACACATTGTTTTTCACCTTTAGACAATCAAGAACATTCAATCTCTTAATACACACTTTTATACACAAACATATGGTTTTTCATCCTTTAACCATCAAACACATTCACCTTCACAAGAGATGTTCTTTACACACAACTAAACCTTTAAACTACACTACATCACAATATAGTGCATAAACTTAAATTGCTTGGCACTTAGGCCTTAAATAACATGGCTCTTAGGCCCTTAAATTGCATTAAACTTAAACACTGAATCTCCACATTTAAATGCCTTCAACCTGCGAATACACAACAATGCTCCCATGTCTTTTTAGTCCACCTAGTGGATAGTTTTCTAGCTCATTTCCCATTGGCTCTTTAGGTTAATTATTAAGCAAATATAGCTCAATTTCCTAGTACATAAAACTACATTAAGAGAGATCATTTACCTCTTTGTTTTTAAAGCGTTCTCACTTGTTTTCTCTTGTTCTTTCTTGATTGAAAATCGGCAAGGAACTTTTATCACTTGTCAACCTTCTAACCAATACACATATAAGGGTAATGAGCATTAAGTTTAATACTCAAACTCATAATTAAACCCTAGGTTTACATAAGTGTCTTGAAACACTAAAATTTGATGTTTACCTTTGGAATTTGAAAGAGAACTTGAATAAGTGGCAAGATAGGACTCCACCTAGCCCTTTGAAGTTTGAAATGAAGCTAAACAAAGGCAAGAGAAAACACCATTACTAGGTGATTCTCGGTCACACACAAAAACAAGTGGAAACATTGATTTTCTTTGGTTTTCCTCACCTTGAAGCAAAGGAGAATGACAAGGCATGAAAATATGAGCTCAAGCTCCTTCAATGGTGAATCTTCATGGCACCAAAATGGAGTTCTTGAAGATTTGAAAAGATAGGAATGAAGAGCTTACTCTAACTAAGACAACGGTAGTCTCATAATTAAATTCGGAGCATGGAATCATAAGTTACAAGTAAAAGGAGATGGGATATGAATGGTGCTGTAGGAGAACGATATTGAGAAGGGAGGATGAAGATAGGTGACGGTGGGAACCAAGGAGAAAGAAGAGAATGAGGTGAGAGAGTACTTTGAAGATATTTATGTTAAAAGCAAAAGTAACCTTTTACTTACTTTTCTTCTTTCTTTTAATTGGCTAGCCAAGTGTGATGACTCACACCCATAAAACCGTGCCCCCCTTACACATTAGAGATATTTATGGTCTTTGTTGACCAAATATTTGAATTATGTTGACTTATAACTTAAACTAGCACTATTTGAGTACTATTCACAAACTAAGGCACATATTTGTGAAATTTTTGATTTCCCATTGATTTAGACTTCCTAATGTGATACTAAGTAGTACACATGTTGATTAAAGAGTAATGATGGACATTTAGCCACTCAAAACTCATTTACAAGACAATTTTTCAGAAATGTGCTTTAAGGCTCCTTAAAGCACATTTTGTGTTTTAGCTTGTTTTCAAGCTTGGTTTTCTTTAGTAATTGATTTAATATGTTCATTAACATATAAATAAGGTCTTGGTAAGCTTATTAGGTCTTAACCAAACTTATCCCAAGCTTAGAGCACATTTTCGCCCATATTGGCTTTAAGGTATTTATTTGTGTTTTGTTTTGTTTGGTAGGCTCTTTGGGTCCTAACCAAGTTCACTCCAAGCTTAGAGCATGTTTTGCTTCAACTGTGTCTTAGTGCTTATTGTGTTTAGTATGGTTTAAATTGTTCACTGATGTTCCTAAGGCACTTTTTAGCCTTTACATATCATATTTTAATGTTTAAACAACATATCAAGGTTTGGGGTATTTCACTAAATCTTCAACTTTTCCTTTAGGGTGGATTATGGAACGATCAGCTAGTTGTAGCTGCACAGGAGTAGGAGAGCATTGTCCTATACCTAATTTCTTAAAGATAGATAAAGGCATTAAGTTAATACTGGCTCCTAAATTGCATGACCCGTTACCACAATTTATGTCTTCTATCGCGCAGGGAATGATAGGGAGACCTGGATCTCCCAATTTCGGTGGTAGCTTCTTCAAAAGTACTGCAGACACTCTTTCGGTTAATTTCACCGTGTCATTTTCCTGTAAAGATCGCCTGTTAGACAAAATATCTTTCATAATTTTTGCATAAATAGGCATTTGTGTTAAGGCATCAGAAAAAAGAATAGTAATAGTTAATTTCTTATAGATGTTAAGAAATTTTCCAAATTGGTCATCCAAATTCTTTTTCTTTAATCTATCAGGAAATGGAATTGGAATATCATACGAAACCTGGGATGGTTTAATAGAAAGGGATGCAGGAGACTCCTTCTCTTTGGGAATTGTTACGTCTTCTTTGTCAGATCTTTGTTCATTAGATTTCTTCCCAGCTTCAGGGGTATCAGATACCAGCTCTTTCCCGCTTCTCAGGGTTATTGATTTTGCATGCTCCCTAGGATTTGAATCAGTCTGGCTCGGGAGTGACCCTGTTGGTCTTTGAGCCAGTTGTTGTGAAATCAAACCTATCTGTCTCTCTAAATTTGTGGTGATAGTAGCCTGATCAGCAACTTTGGCTTCTATCTCAGCAAATTTTGAATTTGTCGCCTGACCTTGTTTAAGAAGCTGGTTCATCATGCTTTTCAGTTCGCCCATATCTCCTTGTGAGTTGGGTGGCTGCTCCTATTGTCGGTTGTATTGAGGTTGTCGGTTTTGGTTGAATCCTTGGTTGCTCGTCTGTGGCTCATAATTCCTCCATGGTTGTTGATTGCTCCTCCAATTGTTTGGGTAGTAGGAGTTCTGATAAGGATTCCCTGGTCTGTTGTTAATTAAACTTACCTCCTCAAGGGTCCTGTTGCAACCCGAACCATCGCAGTCTGAGGTTTCATGGGCTCTGTTGGGATAAAACTACACTATAATTAATATAGAATTATAACAAACTAATAGGCAAGTGTACCTATTCGTAGTAGTAAAACAAGTGTCGTATCCACAAGGAGATTGTTCAATTATCCTAGTTTAGGTAGTTAATTAAAAACTGTAAAAAGGGGTTTAGCCGGAGGCAAGCTTGATTTGTTGTTGGATTAATAAAGAAATAATAAAAACAGTAAAAACAGTTGTGAATTAAGTGGATGGAAAATGTGCTAAGGTGAAATCGCCCGGTTATAACTCAGATAATAAATATAATCCTAGTTTACTCTTATTTGTCTGTTAAGAATTTTATCTTGTGACCTTTCTAAATCATAGATAAGGACAGCTCTTAATTAATTCATTAAACTTCTTACAATCAGAAAAAGTCTAAAATCATTAATTAGCTTTAAGTGAGAATTCTTTTTATAACAGCGATGGATTTTATCTGCTAATCAAGGAGAATAAAATCTAACGTTTGTCTCTCTTTGTGGTCTATTCTCTAATTTTACAAAATCATTGAAATTAGAGAAACCGTAAATGAGTAAAAGTGATCAGTTCTTAAACATTTAATAATAGAGAGAGACAAAACAAATATTTATAAGCCAACTCGGTATTATAATACGCTGAGTTAATTTGGGTTAAACACCCATCCTAAGCACAATTATGAGATTACTCAGACATTGACAGAAATAAAAACAGAGTAGAGACTGAAATATTCATTACTCAGGAACTGCCTGCGAAATACGGGTCTGCACTCGCCTGCCTCTTTTCTCTCTTTTGTAAAATACTGCTTCTGTTTGAGTGATTGAGTACGTACGTGTATGAGGTGAAATGGTAAAAATCTAAAGAGGGCGAAGTGTGGTGTATACGGAGGAATAAATGGAAAGAATGGAGTGTGGTGTTTATTTGATTTCTTCAGACTGTGGTGTACGTGGTCTGTTTGTTGGCAGTATTGGTGCTGGTTTATATAGAAATTAGATAGGCATCCGTACGTAAAATTGATTGAGCATTCATTGCTATCTTCATTTATTGCAGAGGGGACAGACAGGTGCACGCGTGGAGATTCATGGTAGGCGGTGCTGGAGTAGATAGATAACGTTCAATTGCAGACGAAGACTGCGCGAGAAAACTGTCGCGGTTGATTTTTTAAGCCCTAACCGCCTCTTAAAGAGGCGGTTCCCTCTGGTGCTGACCGCCCCCATTTGGGCGGTTCTGTTGTGTCTTGACCGCCTATTTTGGGCGGTTGCCCACAGAGAACCGCCTCAATTTTGGGCGGTTGCCCACAGAGAAGACCGCCTCAATTTTGGGCGGTTGCATGCATGCAGTACGTGCATGTCGCGTGCTTCTCGCTGGCTCTGTTCGACTGGCTCTATATTCTTCGTTTGGGCTCCGTTTTCTGAGCCGTTTGCGTCTATGTGTTCGTCTCTTTATCTACTTTACTCCAGCTTGGTTTTCCTCATGTTAAACCAATAAATTTGTGAGATAAACAATAAAACATAAACTAGAGGAAAATAACCGAAGTGGAGAAATGAGCAAGAAAAGTGCTAATATTAATATGAAATACACCTATAAATCATGCTCATTTGGACACTTATCACACCCCCACACTTATCTTTTGCTTGTCCTCAAGCAAAACCACGTACCCAAGTAGGGAATGCTCAATATAACAAATATTATTATGAAGGGTAGGATAAACATGATCTTTTAAACTTTTGAGGAGTGTGATCCATCACCTACTGGTGGCATAGGTGTACTCAGGGCAAAATAAAAATAGAGTTTCGGGGTATGATCCGGAGTACTTCAATGCTTCTTTTTAAGGTGACTTTGAGAACTTTTACCATGGCCAACTTCTCTCAAGAATGGGCATTGAGGAGAAAACAAAAGGAAAAATAGATTATGCATTTGTTTCACTTTTGCATAAGAGATGAGAAGATAATATGTAGGCATCAAGCCTTTGTATTTAAGAACACTCAACTCTCTTTGTTGGTTACCAATGGTGTCTCGCAAGTCCCTTATTTATTTTTTTTCTTTTTGACAGAGAAGCACCCCTTAGCAATCCCTAAGAAAGAAGACAGAAAGAACCCCTGAGTAATAAAAATCCAACCATTTCAGATCATTTGGTCACACCGCATAAAAATGCTCCTCAAAAGTAATCAAAATTTTAAAATTTTGTACATTTGTACCATTTATCCCACAATTCATAACAATATTTATTCCTAAAGAGAACAACCCACATATAAGGGTCCACAATATTGAATTTGAACAAACGCAAGATAAGCAGAGAGATTAAGCATTTAAGCACAAAATGTCACCGAAAACGAAAAGGGCACACCCCCCACACTTAATTTGAACAATGTCCATTGTTCACCAGAAAAACAAGGGAAAGTTTCAGAAGGCCTTTTCGGTAAGTAGATAAAATAGAGAGAACAATCACAAAATCATTTAAGCATATAAACCTCCTCTGCATATTTTATTTAAATAAAAGCATAATTAAAGAAACTGGTACTCCCCTGATTTTATTTTTGCTGCGTGTATTGGACTTCCCCCACACTTGAGCTTCAGCCTCAAGTAGCGTAGCTTGGTTGCGGTGTAGACATGAAATTGCACCTGCATAAACACTAGAAGCAACCATACTATAAACGGGGTTAAAGTTAGCAAAAATAAAATTAAAGGGAACTGAAAATTAAAACAGCATAAAGCATATAAAGATAAGTTCGTCCGGGTTGCCTCCCGGAAAGCTGCCCTTCTTTAACGTCTTTGGCTAGACGCTTTGAAGCGTACTCAAATCTGAGTATCATGTAGGTTTATTGTACGAGCATCAACTGTCTCAGATTACCACCCTGGTAATGCTTTAGTCTAGATCCATTGACCATGAAAGTGTGTTTTTTCGAATCCACTAACTCAACGGATCCATATGGGGTGACCTTGGAGACAGTAAATGGTCCAGCCCAATAGGATTTGAGTTTACCCGGAAACAACTTTAACCTGGAGTTGTACAACAGAACCAAATCTCCCTCATGAAATCCCGCTTAAGGATCATCTTGTCATGCCACTTCTTGGCTTTCTCTTTGTAGATTCGGTTATTTTCATAGGCATCTCTCGAAATTCTTCTAATTCAGTGAGCTGGAATTTCCTTTTGTCACCTGCTCTTAGATCAAAGTTGAGGGCTTTCACGGCCCAGAATGATTTGTGCTCGAGTTCGACTGGTAAATGACAAGCTTTGCCGAAGACTAGTCGATATGGGGACATGCCGATGGGCGTCTTGTAAGCTGTTCTATACGCCCAGAGTGCATCATCCAGCTTCAGGGACCAATCTTTTCGGGAAGAATTAACCGTCTTTTGTAGGATCCACTTCAATTCTCGGTTAGAGACTTCAGCCTGGCCATTCGTTTGAGGGTGATAAGGCAAGGCTACCTTATGTCTCACTCCATATTTGGTCATCAAGGCTGTGAACTGCTTATTGCAGAAGTGGGATCCTTGGTCACTGATGATAGCACGTGGGACTCCAAATCGTGTAAAGATGTTCCTCTTCAAGAACCTGAGTACTACCTTTGCATCATTTGTGGGAGAGGCGATAGCTTCCACCCATTTAGTGACATAGTCGACTGCCACCAAGATGAAAAGGTTTGAACAAGACGAAGGAAAGGGACCCATGAAGTCAATGCCCCACACGTCGAAAGGTTCCACCTCGAGTATGATGTTGAGAGGCATTTCGTGTTTTCTGGAGGTATTCCCAAGTCTTTGGCAGTCATCGCAGGAGGCTACAAAGGAATGACAGTCTTTATGTAAGGTTTTCCAAAAGAAACCTGATTGAAGTACCTTAGCCGCTGTTCGAGCTGGCCCATGATGTCCTCCTGCTTCAAGAGAGTGACAATGTCGTAGAATGCTGTGGATTTCATCTTGGGGCACACATCGTCTCACCATCCCGTCTGCACAACCTTGAAAAGGAGAGGATCCTCCCAGTAATAATGTTTGACATCGGAAAAGAACTTCTTTTCTGTTGGTAGGTTAACCCATGTGGTATTACTCCTCGTGCGAGGTAGTTGGCCATGTCAGCGTACCATGGTCACCGGTGTCACCAATCATAAAAGCACTCATCTGGAAAGAATTCATTGATGGAAGTGCCATCACTTGGTGCCTCTATGCGAGATAGGTGGTCTGCTACTACATTCTGCACTCCTGGCTTGTCTCTGATTTCAATCTCAAATTCTGTAGTAGGAGTATCCACCGGAGGAGTCGGGTTTGGCATCTTCTTTGGCAAATAGATACCTCAGAGCAGAGTGATCGGTGTGAATTATGACTTTGCTCCCCAAGAGATATGATCGGAATTTATCCAGAGCAAAGACTACTGCTAGAAGTTCCTTCTCAGTAGTTGAATAATTCTTCTGAGCGTCGTTGAGGGTTCTACTTGCATAGTAGATGGTTCTCAAGATCTTCTCCTTCTTTTGGCATAAAGCGGCACCCACGGCATAGTCGCTGGCGTCGCACATAATTTCAAATGGAAGGCTCCAATCTGGTGATATCACAATGGGAGCAGAGATGAGGCATTCTTTAGTGTGTTGAAGGCTTGTAGGCATTTGTCAGTAAAGTCGAACTTGACGTCTTTAGCTAGGAGTTCACATAGAGGTTTTGAAATTTTGGAGAAATCCTTGATAAACCTTCTATAGAACCCAGCATGGCCAAGGAAACTGATGTCTTTTACCGTCGATGGTGGTGGTAATTTTTCAATAACTTCGACCTTGGCTCTGTCGACTTCAATGCCTTTTGAAGATATTTTATGCCCAAGAACTATTCCTTCTTTAACCATGAAATGGCATTTTTCCCAGTTAAGCACAAGGTTAGTTTCTTCACATCGGGCGAGGATGGCATCCAGATTATTCAGACAGGTTCGAAAGTGGGACCAAAGACAGAGAAGTCGTCCATGAAGACTTCGATGCTCTTCTCAAGATAGTCGCTGAAGATTGCCA